>VZTE01004705.1:5220265-5264245 GCA_013397775.1 Eulacestoma nigropectus
TTTTTTTTGGTGGAAGGGATTCCTTTCTTTTATTGTAATCTTTTATTAGCTTTCATTCTTAGTTGTCCACTTTGATTTAAGGTACATCTTTCCTCCCCACTGACGAGGCAGCATGAAGCAAGTATATCAAAGCTAAAGAGTTATTTACTTGAAAAATGCCAGCTTTGAAGATCTCTTTTTTTCCCCTTAAATAGAATCTTTCAAAGTCCAGTGTGTGCAGCTCCCCGTTGAGCAAAAGGACTGCACTCCTCATTCAGCTGCTCCTCGGCTGTGTGTGATCCATCTGGGAGCTCAGGCAGTTCACAAAGGCTGCATAATAGAGTTAACACAAAATGTCATTCCCTCCGAGTTAAAATTGCACAGGGATTCTGTGCAATTCTTCACGAATTGCAAGGTTCCTGAAGAACAGAGTAGAGGAAAGTATTTGCATGAATATCTCTGGAGCAGTTCTTCCTGCAGGATGTCCCTCCTCGTTCCCAGCTTCTGGGAGAACAACTGGCTCTGCTCTGGCTGGAGCAGGAACAAAAATCCTCTAACAGGATGACCATAAAGTCCTGCTTTTTGTCTCATTTCTCCTCATCCCCTGACTAAGACTCTTTGCTTTATTCTGCAGCTCTTTCCCTCATCACTCCCCCTCCAACACACACCAGCAGCTGATATTGCAACATTAAAAACCAAGGATGAAGGAACTCAGACACCTGGACAGAAGCATGAGATTTTTGAGTAAGAGGAACAGCAAATTAAAGATTCCTGTTGAACAAGAAGACAATAACCTGTGAAATACCCCACTAAAGGCCATGGCAAATGAGTAAAATCAGTCACTGAATAATTCAGGTTGGAGGAGACATTTCCAAGTCATCTGATTGAACTCCTTACCAAAAGCACAGCTAACTACAAAGTTACATTCAATTCTGGAATTCAAACAGACCAAATATTTTTCTCTAGTCTTCTCACTATACATCTCCAAAATTATGTGGCTCCAGCCTCTTTTTCACAACCATCACCCTCCTCACTTCCCTCAGGACCTCATCTCATGGTCACAGAAGCCAAAGCTGCCACCAACCTCCAGAGTCCAAACTTCTCAGGAGCAGCAGCTCCAGCTGAGAATCTCCTTTTGGCTCACTCAGCACCTGCAACCTGGAATGATTCTTGCTGTGCTCCGAAACCTCTTGGATTGCCTGGATCCTGCCATGCTGCCCTACCAGCAGTGGTGATTGACTTTCTGCATGGAAACAGCTTTTCCAAGAAGCTCCAGTAACCCACAGGCCTCCAGGAGATGCCAAAAACAGCCTTCACACCTGCCAGTCCACAGCCCAGTGTTATCACATGGCCTGAAACCAGCTGGAGACAGACCTTCCTCCCCATTTGTGCTATGCTAGCACAAAAATGCATCATACACTGTTTTCTTTCACAGGCACGGGGGGAGGAGAGGGGGAAGATGGCCTTTTTGTTTTACTCCCCAAGAAACCAAGAGAATCCAACTTGAACATATGGTGCTCATGATTTTGGAGAGGGGGAATCTCTCAACACCCTCCTCATTCCTTGATGTCAGCGAGATTGCCAGATTCTCCCTGTTCCCATTCACACCAGTTGTATTTTTTATTTAACTTTTTTTTTTTCAGACCTGAAATTGCCTGTCTGAAGTTTTGACAGGCTTGACAGCATCATGTGTCTTCCAAAGCTTTCCAGCACAAGCAAGAAAAAATAACAAAAAATGGAAAGGGAGTATTATTTTGTGACTCACTAAAGAGCAATTTGTATGCAACTCTGCACAGTGGTTTGGCCAACTCATCAAACTTTTATGCCAAAACAAAACTCTCAGGACTCTGACCTTCTGCTCTGCGAAAAGTAGGGAGAGTTCTCGACTCACTTTTTTGACAGCCCTCCCTTAGAAATTGAAAGAACTGCCTTGCAAATAGAATTCAGTTCCGGAGGATGATAAAATGCCACGGGAATTAAGGGAGGTTTCATTTTTTGTTTAAAATCTACTATGGGTCTTGTTTGGAGCAGAGAAGTTTGCTGTCTCCTGTGCTGCTCCATTCACCACACAGAGGGCAGCTTGCAGCTCAACACTCTGTCCTCTTTGGAAGAAAAAGCAAACTCATGGATATAATCCTGGAACCCTGGAAGTGGTTTTTCATGGACAGGTTTTCCATGTGCAGTGACCAGCAGGGTGGTTTAGAATGTTCCCAATCAGCACAGATCTCAGAAACACAAAAGGGCCAGGTCAGACCTGTGACCAATAAATGTCCATGGAGTCCATGATACTGCACTGAAGGGCAGTCATGGAACAGTCTGGGTTGGAAGGGATCCTTGGGCAGGGACACCTTCCACTGTCCCAGGTTGCTCCAAGCCCCATCCAACCTGGCCTTGGATGCTGCCAGGGATCCAGGGGCAGCCACAGCTGCTCTGGGCACCCTGTGCCAGGGCCTCCCCACCCTCACAGGGAAGAATTTTTTTCTTATATTTAACTTAGATTTCCCCTCTTTCAGTTTGAAATCAAGGTACATCTGTTAATTATCAAGTCCTGGAAATGCAAATTGATCTTTCCAGGTGAGTGAAAGCATGAGGAAGACAGAGAGATAACAAGCCTCTCCAGGAAAGATGTAGATTAACTGATACTAAACAGAGAATCTCATCGAGAACTCAAAGCATCGTTCCACTTAATTCCTTTCACTTTAACTTCTGTCTTTAACAATACACTCAGTAATTACCAGCCTATCACTAAACAACCCACATAAGCATACAGTGTGTATTCCAGATGCCTAATTCTGCTTTCACATAGGGGCCAATAAGGCTTTAGAGTACACAGGGCCAGAACGTACCCAAGATTTACTCCAAAAAGGTTAACCCCAATTTTCAGCGAAGGTTACTTTCCAGGTAAGGTCACCTTTGCAGCATAGCACAAGAGCTGATTTCCTTAGAACAAAGGGCAGAGGGTGGAATGGGAATTGACTGGCTGGATTTTCAGGTTCATGCTGCCTGGCATAACAGCAGTGGTGTTGTCTCATGACCGCTTCCTGATCCACACAAACCAGGGCAGATCCATTCCCCTCCAGAATTAGCAAAGGCATAATCCCAGCTGCTGGCACAATTTTACCCCCCTGGCCATCTGAACTGAGAAGAAACTTCCCATATATAGAAATACCATCACTCAGCCTTCCCTGATGTGAGGACTCTGGATTATAATAACTGAAAACCCTTTTTCTCTGAAGAAAATAACAAGTCATTAATAGCTAGTGAGTCCTTGCAGATATCTATCCTAAATTAATTATCACCTTGACATGCTGTAAAAGTGTTTATACTCCTCAGTGCCAAAGTAACCATCAAGCAAAGGAGTCTGTAAGTCCCACAAACCTTCCCTGACTCGATGTGTTTAATAATGGTACCTCACTCCAATAAATAACACACAATAATGACTACACTAATATCATAATTAGTTTCTTGCTACTCATCTATCTGCCACTACATAAATGTAGAAGTGAGATCTACGCTTTTTTTTTACAATTGCCATTTCTCTTCTTCTATTTAGAAACAAATGTAATTACTTCAGCTAGAGAAGACAGAATTACTTCTGCAGCAGAGTCAAAACATGCATCAACACTCATTTTTTGTAATTATTTCACAAGTAGCTCTGCCTGGCATCTTTCTCAAATGAAAGGACTTTTCAGAAGGCCTTTGGCTACTTAATGAGTAGCACACAATTATGGACACAAACAAAGAAAAAAAAATTAAGGAAAAAAGAAGAGGTTCTCACCATTCATTTAACCTTTTTCTTTAGTGTCTGCCTTTAAACACAAAAGAATGACAGAGAACAACACGAATCTCCTCACACCCTCGTGTGTCTTCCCGGACAGCAAAGTGTCATGGCTGGGTTATAAATAAACACTCTCTGTATCCATGTTTCCTTCCCCAGTAATTCTATCAGAGCACCTTGGCAAAAGGGTTGGGATTAACCTTAAATCTTTGAAATTACCATTTATGAGGGCTATTGCCTAGGCAAAAAAGCCACACACAGCTCCCACCTCCCAGGTGATTTAGCACAGCCGAGCTCACAATTAACCTGGTTGTGGAGTTAAAGGTAATTAGTAAAATCAGGTGTGGTTTGGAGCCAGCATTAAGGAGAGATGAGAGTAAAACACTGCAGCAGTCAAAAGTCAGGGATGGGAGCAGGACAGTTGGCAGCAGAGGCCAGAAGAAAAGCCCCACAGATGCTTCTGCTTGGATTAGCTGGAGCTTTGCCTCTCCTGTACTCCAAGGAACAGCAGAAGCTGAGGATCAGAGGAACTAAAAAGACACACGGAGGAGACAGGCTGTTCTTGACAGCCAGATTTCTCTCTTCTCTCATCCGACTTAAGCCAAAATAAAATGTGACATGAGCATGACAAAAGGTTATTCCCCTTCCACAAGCTTCCTAAAGAAAGGAAGCACAGGAAGTCCACATTCCCACACAAATTCATCACCCTCTGTCACCCAAAGCCTGACAACTCTCTTTTTATGAATTAAAAAGAGAGCTATTTTAAATTCAAATAAGGTGACACAGTTATTAAGTTATTTTTATCCTCTTCTGCGCTTCTAGGACAAACTTTGAGTCCCCTCACTTCCCAAGCAGATGCTTTTAATGCATAGAGGAATAAATAGCACACTCAGCTCCTCACACCACTCACTTGAGTGGTGCCAGAATGATCAGTGCCACAGAAGAACATATCAAAGAACCACAGAATGAGAACAACCTGTAGACAAGTGACAAGAAAGGAGCTGAGCAGTGCTAACTCTCAGAAGTAAAGTGCAAAGAAATAACTTCAGGTTTAAGTAGTTTTAAACTCAGTTCATAGCAAGATTAGCATCAATTTTGTGGGGAGGGAAAAATTAATCTTCTAAAGATAAATCTGGAGAATCATGGATGGCTTGTAAAGTGGTGTCGAACAGTTTGCCATAAATTTACGGGATATTCAGTGCAGTAAGATCTCCAACCCAGATACCTAAGCAGAACAGAAATTTGGATGTTTCAAGAGCTGAAGATGAATTTTAATGACTGAAGAGAAAATTGAGATGGGAAATTGCCTTTCAAATCTTCTTCCACAGCAGTTAATGCCTCAAACTGCCACCTACTACACAAGACGAAACCTCATTTTGTCTCATCTTGGGATGGCAGAACCAGTAACTGAGAATCCATGTGAGAACCTGCACTGCATTAGAAATGTGATAGTTACTGCTTGGCCCAGGAGTCACACTGAAATCCACATTTGCCACAGCTTTTATTTATGTCTCTATTTTTAGAAGCTAGGCCAGGTTACTTAACTTCCCTGAAATGACTTTCCCTATCCTGTGCAGGGATAGGGAGGAAGCTGCTCTGTTTTCTAACCCGGCTTTGGTGTCTGTTCAGTATTTAAGGTGAATAAATGCCACAAGGTGCTGACCCTGCGGTGAGTTACAGCCCAACAGCCAGAAAAAGAACTCTGAGTTCAATGAAACACAGTGCAAAGGGCTAAAGATCCTCTGAGCAGCCTCTGGGCCAGAAGAGCTGGATCAATAAATAGAAGCAAAACAGCAACAAAAGCATCACTGCCTGATTCTGGGACTGGAGGATTGGGACGGTCACTTGAGAGCATCTTTGTTTTGGCAGAGACACTCCCCTGTCCCTCCTGCCTGTCCAGCTGCTCCTCGTGTCACCGAGTCCTTCTGGAAGGAACCTCCTTAGACAGAGCACATTGAGACTGAGCCCTGACCCCGCTCAGGTGCCCTGGTTCTGGATCAGCATCCAGCTGGGTCTGCTCTGCTCTGTGACCCACATGGCCATCAACCAGCTGCCACGGCCACCCCTCACCTGCCAGGACCAGCCCTCCCCTGCCATGGCCACCCCTCACCTGCCAGGACCAGCCCTCACCTGCCAGGGTGACCCAGAAATTGCTGATTAACAGAGCCACGGCTGCTGCGTCTCCTCACCGGGGTGTTACAGTGACAAACCAGTCCCCTAAGGAAGATTTACTAAACTGAAATGCAATATAACTGANGTCATCCCTCATCTTCCATGGCCATCCCTCATCTTCCATGGCCATCCCTCATCTTCCATGGCCACCCCTCACCTGCCAGGACCAGCCCTCACCTGCCATGGCCACCCCTCACTTGCCATGGCCATCCCTCACCTGCCATGGTCATCAGCCACCTGCCACAGCCCTCCCTCACCTGCCATGGCCACCCCTCACCTGCCAGGACCATCCCTCACCTGCCAGGGTGACCCAGAAATTGCTGATTAACAGAGCCACGGCTGCTGCGTCTCCTCACCGGGGTGTTACAGTGACAAACCAGTCCCCTAAGGAAGATTTGCTAAACTGAAATGCAATATAACTGAAATGCAATATATCACCGAGTGCCTGCAGTGCCCAGCAGTGACGAGTGTGTCCCAGAGTGCAGAGCGTTGGTTATGTCAACACTGGGGCCAACATGTTCTTCCTCCCCTCTCCGTTTCCAAACGTGCCATAATATTTACTGCTACAATATCTTCCCCCATCAACTCTTTAACTCTCTCCTATGGAGTCTAATTAAAATGAAGTATTGCAACACACAATCAACACTTGCACAGTATTGATGGAGACTTGCAGATGGTATTAGGAAGAAAATAGCTCCTCGGCACTGATTAACATTGAAAGCTTAACAAAGTTAAGTTATTTTCCACATTGTGCGTTAAGCTGAACATTTTGACAGTAGGAAAGTTCCACTGCTCCTTCTACACTTTAATTACATCAGTAACACTTCACACTTGAACACCAGTGCTTAGAATTAGGCAATAATTAGGTGATTCCTCCTCTTTCATCTGCTACTTCAGCCTCAGCCACACTGAACACAGTAACCATCTTCACACTTCTGTTTCAGTTTTAGATGGCAATTTCAGTGTATAAATTAATAAATATTTACACCATGTCTATATGAACTTGACAGTGATTCTCTGAGGAAGCAGGAGTTAGAAATGCCACTGAAGTGAACTGCAATATCTGGGGGTTGGATCCTCTCCTCCAGATTTTAATGCAATGACAAAACAATGATCTTAAAACATTTAATGCCTCTTTGTGTGTTTAGAATCATAGAATCACAAAATGGTTTGGGTTGGAAGGCACCTTAAAGACCATCTAATTCCAGCACCCTGCCATGAGCAGGGACACCTTCCATTATCCCAGGTTGCTCCAGTTCCTGTCCAACCTGGCCTTGGATAGGGAAGAATTTCTTCCAACATCTAATCTAAACCTTTCCTCTTTCAGTTTAAAACCATTCCCCTTTGTCCTGTCACTCTCTGTCCATATAAAAATGTCCATCTTTCCACCCATGAGAATCACCAAGTGCTTCTCCACGGGGCCTCTCCCAATGACTTCTCCCCGTCTGTGCTCATATAAATTTATTAGTATTGGGTCAGGGCCTATGAGCTGTGACACAGGTCAGGTTCCCAGAGCACAAACACACCGGGTGGCAGATAAGTACAGACACACAAACAGAACAAGCACCAGTTCCTCTCTCCAAGGCACTGCAGAGACAAAATGTCTTCAACTGACATTGTTATAAAAAATACATGCTGTGGGATAAAATAATGAAACCTTCCCCAAAGCTGCTTCTAAGCAAGGGACCTGACTTAGTTATATAACTGCCACGCATTTTACTCAGAGGTTACTTCTCTCTCCCTACAAACAACTTTTCAAATATACAACTTCAGGCAATTTTCCCCCCAGTAAAGAACTTGTGTCTAAGGAATGATATAATGGCTGAGTCGTTATTTGAAAATGGCTTGTCTAACACACCATGAAAGTTTCTAAAAACATTAATTATCACCCAAAAGTCTTACCCAGACAACACAATTTATAGGATGAAAAAAATCCTATTCCATAGTGCCTCATCCTCCTAGGACAATTCCTAGAATCTGACGGCAGCAGGATTCACTACCCCCTTCACACACCAGTCCCAAAGCAAACAGGCTTTCAGCAGCAGCTGAAAGCTGGGACAGCACTTAAAGGAAACAGAGATCTGAGCCTGTGCTTTGAGGGAGGAGAAGCTGAGCTCTTATTCCCACAGGACGGAGCATCAGCTCAGCTCTGAAATTCAAATACTTCTTTTTCACCAGATGAGAGATAATAAAATTTAAAGAAAATAAAGGAAACAGAAGTGAGAGATGATAATGTAGAAGTTGAACAGCACTCAACCCGGCACTGCTATATCCACAGTGATCATGACAGCATTCCCAACATCCACTGCTTCTCCCTTCTAAATTGAACTGTGCACATTAAAAAACCCCAAAAAAACACCGTACACAAAAAACCCGGTACAATCCAAGGTAAAGGCTGCCAAGAAGCAGTGCTTGCTGAAAGTCCTGTCAAACCTCTCCTCATGGACGTCTCCAGTGTGGTGCATCCTGCCTCAGCAATGTAGGACATGTAAAGCTCTGCACATCACACAGACTGGCACAGATCCTGAGGCTCCCACGCTTCTCTTCCAGCAGACAACACAGAGCAGGGCTCCCTAGATAGTCTAGAGTGGTATTTTAGTGTAAGCAAAGCTAAAATTATAGTGAGCTGTATAATTTGGTGGGTACCTCTGAAAGAAACCCAGAAAGCTCAGAGGAATTGTTTGAGCTAAGCGTGATCAGAAGAAGCCACAGCGCTGCGTATTTCCTGCGGCAGCAAAGGCGTTCCTGGTGCTCCATGGGGATCTCTGGATGAGGCAACAGAACTTCTTCCATCTCCCCTGCAGCACAGCAAAGAGAGTAAATGTGGGCAGTGAGGGCAGCTTCTTTCTCAGCAGCTTTTTGAGGCTGGAGAAAGCACTTCCAGCCAGGTTCTCAGCCAAGCTCAAAGCTCTGGCTCCACATTCCACTCTCTGTTGACTCTCTTGTAGCTGGACATGGGGGCAAAAAGGGAACAGATCCCACAGTGTTGTTTTAGCAACCTGCCCCTACCCTGATGCCCGAAGTAGACATGGAGGCACCACACAATTAAATAAATCCCTGTTTTCCTGTGCCAGGGTATCACAGGGAAAGCTGCCAGCTTTGCCTCTCCAGAAAGGTTTTCCACCCTGAGGAGGAGTGATATAGCAGACAGGAGAACACAGACAGTGGCCTGGAAGCAGGGGGTCGATGCCTGCAGTTTTGCATGGAGAATGAACGAGTGATTTGTGCCTGACACTTACTCATGAAAGGAAAAACAAAAGGAAGGTTTAAAAACAAAAAAACACCCAGACCACATTTCATGAGAGTCCATGAATACAGAGTGGGGAAAGAGAGGGTTGGCTTCGGACTCAGGGTTTTTGAGTTCTTTGGACGAACAACACTGTAACTCTCATAAATATCACCAAAGCAAAGCAGGAAGGATAGACCTGTCAACACAGTCTGGGAATCACTCAGCTTTGCTGCCCAGAATGTGACCACGTCACTGTTGTTTCCGTGCTCTGAACACACAAGAAGGAAACCTGCAGTGGTGTGAAGGGGCCCAGAGCATCTCCTGGTGTCCTCGTGCTCTCAGGAGGGAACAGATGGAGTGCTGCAGGCTACAATTTGCTACTGCAGCCCAGCTCCTTTAAGGAAGACAAATTTGAAGGAAATGCTGAAGGTGATATACCATTAGTATCCTGGTCCTTAACCCTGGGGACAACCCAAGGTAGGATTTGTTTCATAAAGTCCTAAAGGCATTTGAGTTTAAAAGCATTTCTGTCTGTCAACACATTCAAGTACACGATCAGAGGCAATGCCATTCCGTGACTCCTGTGCAAATCTCTGCACTGTGCAAGGGTTTGTCCTGCTGTGCTGAATACAAGGGATTTCTGCATGATGTTTGTAAGTCTGTAACTCAGGCAGCAATCTAATCCCATCCTGCTTTTCTCACCTAACCTCTGGAGGCTAACCTCTTTTTAGAGTTATTTACCTGTAGTGGAGTCACACAAACGCGTCTGTCTGGGTAGGAATGTCTGGGTTAAGGATGAAACTGTTAAGGTTTGTTGACAGCTGAAAATATCTGAGCAATCCAGTTGGAAAGGGTTGAATGGATAAAAATGATTGTGCCAAGCAGGATGGTAAACAGGGGATGGGTGCTGCAGTGAGGGAAATACACCCCTGAGGGAGGAAAAGCTGTTTCACAGGGGCCAAAGGTTACAGAGCTGAGTCACAGAATCCCAGAATGGCATAGGTTGGAAGGGACCTTAACATTCACCTCATTCCAACCCCCTGCTATGGGAGGGGACACCTTCTACAAAGAAACTCTGAATTAATTGTGAGGCCCTTTTTCATACCATGAATGAGGGAAGTGTGCTGGAAAAAACCGAACTTCCCTACCTGTTCTTCAGAATATTGCTGTTTCTGAAGCCTAAGTACTCTGGAGAAATTTAAATGAAGACTCATCCCTTTCCCACCAACCTCATCAAGTGATGACTTCATGGGAAAGAACTTTTGAGCAGAAAATTCCATTTCTCCACAAAAGCAATGTCCAGCACAGCCATGTCATAAGCAGGTCAGAGAGCCCTCAGTCATTTTTGGTAGACAAAGAGTACATTGCACAGAACATACATAGATTTTAATAATTAATTATCTTGTCATCAAAAAATTGAGATCCAGGTATATTCTGAGTTTCTACAGCTCCTCCTGTTTCCCCTTTAACTGCAGCAGCTTCTAAGTGGAACAAATGCTAGGACACACTTGTGGAGGATGAGCCTCTACACACCTGCCATGGAAAACAGAACATTGTGCCCCCTGTAAAGATAAAAAAAAGAGATTCTGTGCCAGGCACTCTCTAGATTCTTCACGGTGGATATGGCCCTGATAAGCTGAATAAATATGAATAAATAAAAAGCCTGCCAGAGTTCCAGAAGCATTTGGACAATGCTGGAACATACTGGAATTCTTCAGGTTTCTGTGGTTGCACCATCCCTGGAAGTGCCCAAGGCCAGGTTGGACGGGGCTTGGAGCACCCTGGGCTAGTGGAAGGTGTCCCTGCCCATGGCAGGGGGTGGGACTAGATGAGCTTTAAGGTCCCTTCCAACCCAAAGCATTCTGTGATAAATAAGGCAAAGGGTGGACATTTCAGAGCCCTGCGTTGCAAATAAGAGGAGGTAGCCACAGGACCTGATTGCTACTGCAATATTGTGGTTTAAGAACTAACATATGAACACGTTTCTTCATTGCTCAAAATTAAGGTGATGCAGTGCAAATATTTTAGCTCAAATTGCCCTAACCAGAAAAAAAACCCCACAAAAACCAGACCTCTTTCCCTGAACAAAGAAACCCAACAGCACTAAAGCAATTTAGAACAGAAAACACACACCCCAGCAAACAGCACTGCTTGAAATGAATTTGAGAGGTTTTGCTGTAGAATAAAAATATCCCACTACTTTTTTTTTTATGTTCTGACATTGTACCTTTAATGATGTTACCTTTGCTTAACACACCTGGAGCACAGACGATGCTTTGCCTTCCCCTCTCTCTTGTTTTTGAAACACCTCAGTGTTTCACTGCCAAGGGGCACCCCTGGGACAGAGAAAAGGCCAGAGTAACAAGCAGATAATGATTGTGCCTTCAGCACACAGGTACATTCCTACAGCCTAAAGAGGACTTTAACAAGGTAATGTCACTTCTAGCACAGGCCACCATGGCCAGGTTTGGAGATTATTTCTTATTATAAGCAAGAGCATCTTTTATGCTGGGACAGGCAGAGGCAGATAGGGACAGACAAATTATCACTCATAGAAATTAATTAACCAAGTCTGAAACCCCAGGAGTGCTGACACCAACCTGTGAGCCTCAATCCCACGAGTGCCAGTGGAAAATTCTATATAAATGCCTGATGGGTTGCAGCATAACACACAATATAATATGAAGCACCTGTTTGCACAGAGTCTGCTTCCAACTCTTTTACACTGAGCTATTTGCTTCTGCTTGAAAATAAGTAAATATTTGCTCTGCTGTGCCAGCTGGATCAGGGGAAAGCTCTGAATTGCCTCTCCTAGGCAGGAGAAGGCTGGCAGAAGGTGCCTATATGTGTATGTGGAGTTCACATACACAACATTAATTGGAAGCAACAACTATTGAAAACAGCTTTAGAACTGAAACAGGAACAACAAAAGTAGATGCAAAATTCATTTTCACTCTGCAGATTTTATGTCAGATACTGCAAAGTTCATCTTTTAACTCTGTGGTTCCTGATTTCTTTGGAAGAGGGACAAAAACCACAGTCAGAAAAGCTGAGTTTCCACAAAGGAAAGGGAAGTTTAAATCTGTAACTTGTATGAGTGCCTTGTCTGATTTTGAAGGAACAGATAATGTACCTGCTGAGATGTGATGGGAATCAGTGTTTACAAGGAACTTAACTCTTATCACCTGAAACCCCTTCCATCACCACAGAGCAAATTATAGAACGAAAATTCAACACTTCACACCTGGATTTTAATCTATTGCACCTTTCAGACAACAACTCAAAAGACATTTGGGCAATCTTAGAGCAGCAACTGCTTTGTTGGAGCTGCCATAAGACAGTTTTAATTCCATATGAAATAAAAAAACATCACAGTTCTAGTCTTCCTTTCAGGCACAGTTTCTTTAGTGAAATGGGATTCTTGCTGTCCAGGAAAAAGAATCGTGTGAATCTTTTTACAAAGGAACGTGTCGTGAATATAAACATAAACACTATAGCAAAGGGACCTACAGAACAGCAGGTGGAAAGATTTATTCCTATACTAGGTTAAAAAATAATCCATCTGAAGGGGTTAAAACCAACTGTGAAGAACTGTTTTTGTACAAATACAGTAGTTCACACATAGCATTGCCTTTGGTGCAATATTCCTTGTCTTAAATGCAGCATCCCACTCCTCTGCCTCAGTCCCTCCTCTGTTAAAACAGTCATCTTCATGCCAAAAGTTCTTCTTATTAAAAATGTTATTAAATACAGTTATCAGTTGAAGGCTTTATCTTCCAAGTGGTGGAGTTCCTTGATATACAATCTAATCTTCCAG
Source organism: Eulacestoma nigropectus (assembly GCA_013397775.1). Classification (NCBI taxonomy): domain Eukaryota; kingdom Metazoa; phylum Chordata; class Aves; order Passeriformes; genus Eulacestoma; species Eulacestoma nigropectus. Next base: position 5,233,241 of record VZTE01004705.1, read on the forward strand.
GCTCACCAAAGATTTTCGTCTAACTTCATTAATGGACAAATCAATTTCTGGTGGTTTGGATCTATATGTAAGACCTACTTCCCTCCTGGTTTTTTTTTCCTTCTCTAGTGAATGCTAGAAAACATCTCCAAGTGCCACAGGGAGGAAATGATGATGTTCAGGCTTTCAGATTTTGTTATCCTGTGAGTTGTGGTCTCACTTTAAACCCCCTTTTGATGGTCTCTGCACCAAGATTGGAGTTTAATAATTTGAAGGATTATTGGCAGCTGAAATGAGGATTTGTGGATCTTGGGCAAAATACATTGTAATAACAACTGTCAGGCTGATTTGGATGCTCAGGCCTCTAAGTCTCCCCAGCAATACTGGAGTACTTTGATGCAGTCACAGCTATGGTCTGTACTTCAGTATTATTTCTAAAGTCATAAAATATTCCACTGCTTCACATTTTCAAAAAAACCCAGCCAAATTAAAAAAAAAATAAATAAATAAAAACCCAAAGCTTTTACGCTTTTAGCTTATGAAACAAAAAACCAAAAATAAGTTAAAAGGAGTTGAAAGCATTTCCTTCTCCTCACTGGGCTCAGCTGAATAACAAATAATTAAAAGGATGGCTGAGAGCATAAACCCCAATCCAGTCACACAGCCATGGCAATCAGCTGGATCACAAATCCAGAGCCTGGGGAGATTGGGGGTCTTTGCTTCTCCACCTGTGTAATGGGAACTGTGATACCAAGGGACCCCAGAACTCCCCAAAGAGGAACAAGAGCTCTGCTCTGGGTTTGTCATGTGCAGGTACTGCCTTTAACAGGTGGCAGAAATGCCCACGGACAGAATAGGTGGCTAAAAGTGACTTTTAAAAGTCCATTTTTAAGCTCAAACAATAAGAAAATGCAACGTGCTAGGGCAGACAGAGACACCATTGCAAACCAGGTTTTGCACTCTCATGCTCCATCTGCTGGTTCTGCAACACGATTTAAGACACCAACCCGCCTTTATTTTTTTGTCCCCCAGCTGTGCAAAACCCCTGCTCATCTGGAGGAGTTGCCAAGTGTTAAACAAGAAGTCATGTTCATCTCAACATTTCAGAGTCCACTGGGGAAAAATAAAAGGGTAAAATATTTATGGCAAAATGTAAAACAGCTAAACATGTAAGGAAGAAAACTGCTCCTAAATGTCTTGCAAATGCCTCAGGGTTAAAAGCCTTAGCATGGTAAAAATGTAATGCTCTCTTCCATTTTGCCTCTGCCTGGCTTTTGTACTCTATGTTAAAGCATCCATGAAAGCCAATTAACGTGCATTTTATTCTTTGAAATGTTTAAAATAGGCCACTTTCAGCATATAAACTCTCAGCATCTCTTATTATTTGAGTGCTTTTCAACGCAGACTCGTGTGTATGAAAAACACGTTTGAAAATGAAAGCCATTTATGTTTCAGCTGCCTTTGGAAAAGCAACAAGAGAAACACAAGCAGGAAGCAACGTTTGTCCCAAGAAAAAGGTGGGATCATGACTATGCAAATCCTTAATGGATGCTTTGCAAGGCTGGGTCTGCCACTGATTCCCGGGATGAGTTATGGCACACAGGAGGCAGAGCCACCTCCCTCGGGTCCTCCTCACTCCCAGTTCAATGGGTAACACATGCACGGCAGGAACATGCACACAGCATCCTCCTTCCCCAGTTTCCTCCCACTAACTGGGCTTTTCACACTCGGATAAAGCCACAGCTGGAAACGATCATCTCAGCGCACCCTCGGAAAACCAACAGAAGCAGTAATAACATGGTAATGAGGGAGGAGATTTTATGAAAGATGCCTCTTAACTGTAGACTAAAAGACACCATGCAATTTAAATAAAATTGCTTTTAGCAGGGGACCGAGCGACAATTGAGGGAAAACGCTTGGCCTGTTTTTGCAAGTGGTGGGGCAGATTTTCAATGGGTGTAAAATGCTGACTTGGGCGAAGCAGTGCCAGGTTTGCACGAGCTAAGGAGATAGCTCTGAGCAGTCACATTTTTAGGACCACACAGAGAAACCCTTAAACTGAGAGTGCTGAAATGAAGGTGCACAAGCAAGCTGCACAAGGGAAGAAGTTATTAACACATCAAATATCTGCTTATGTTGCTTCCCTCCCTGTACATTTTCATTAAGCGAGCCGAAAAGAGGAATCACACAATTATCCGAAAGCACACAAGAAAACCCGAACAACGTTGTGTTGTGCACAAAGATAAGAACGCAGCTCCCTGATTAACCCACACCGGCTGGGTAACACAGCAGTTGAGACAATTTCGGTTTGGTTTCTCTGGGCACCACTTGTGTCCAGACTCCAGTCCTGAATATCTGGAATTGTTGGGCCTGTCCTGTCAGTGACCTCGCACAGAGCCTCCATCTGTGCCCAGCACATTTCAAACAGAATCGCAGAATTACTGAGGTTGGAAAAGACTTCCAAAGTCCATCAAGTCCATCCTGTGACTGATCCCCACCCTGACATCCAGCCCAGAGCAGAGGGCCACATGCAGGTGTTCCTTGAACACCTCCAGGGATGGGGACTCCACCACTCCTTGGTCAGCCACTTCCAATGTTTAACCATCCTTTTAGTGAAGAAATTTCCCCTCATGTCCAAGCTGAGCCTCCCCTGGCCCTGCCTGAGGCCATTCCCTCTCCTCCTGTCCCTGTCCCCTGGGAGCAGAGCCTGACCCGCCCCCGGCTGCCCCCTCCTGTCAGGGAGTTGTGCAGAGCCACAAGGTCCCCCCTGAGCCTCCTTTTCTCCAGGCTGAGCCTCTTTCCCAGCTCCCTCAGCCGCTCCTGGGGCTCCAGCCCCTTCCCCAACTCCGTTCCCAGCCCTGGACACACTCAAGCACCTCAAGCTGTAGAAATACACCCTTGAAAAACTGCAGCAAAAATCCAGCTGGTTTGTATTCCCTCCAAATTTGATTCAAACCCACTTTTCCCTTAGAAGAGCAGTGTGCACACAGCAGATGTTCAGCTGCCTCACATCTATAACACCACAAAGTCAAGCAGTGCTCGAGGATTTTTCTGAGTCCAACAAAACCCCGTTTTGTTTTAGGCTTCTTTGTTTTGTTTTCTCCTCTCTCCTTTTCTATTTTTGCCTCTCCAGATTGAGAATAGCTGTTTGGGAGGAAGCCTGGACAGAACTCAGGAGACAAGAAACATCAAAAAGAACAGTGTCTTAAATTCAGCTGGTGTGAAACCAAGAGCTGGGAAGGTTCACTTCTTTTGGGAGAAGTTGTGAAATCCCACCATTAGTGAGAACAGTTCTTGGCATAAGAGCCTTGTGCCTTTATGGAAGTTGTCATCTTCCTGACCAGCCTGCCCGCTCCAAAAATAATGCTAAATTCAAACCACATTCTGGAAAAGTATTAAATTAAACAGCAACAGCACCAGGCAGAGTGTGATGTGAAATTAATAACGAGACTTCTTCCTAATAAATAAAAATAAAACATTTCTGGATAACAAACCGCCTCTGCAGATAAAAAAGTAAATCCCTAGAATTTAAATCCATCACGAGCAAAATCCCTCTGGGGGAAAAAAAAAAAATCCAGACCAAAGCACTATTATGGCTGGCTTTATAGTCAGAACTGTATTTATGCAGACTAAGATAAGGGCAATCAATCCCCAGGCCTCAGGACAAAAAGCTGATCTTCTGCAAGGATCAGGATAAAGAAAATTCCTCACCATATGTCCCATGGTTAAAGGCAATAGCGGATGTGCTTTGCGAGACTCGGGATTGTTCAGGAGTTGGTCAGAGCTGGAAACAAATATCAGATTTATGGCACACTGATGTGCTCCAGCAGTAAATCCCAGCCTCGCCTCTGCACGTTGCTGCTTTCCAGCACGTGGAATTTAGTGCCTGAACTTTGGATGGATCACAGCCTCATGCCAAACCAAGGATCCTGTCAGCTCCAACAGTCTGGCTTTTCAGGAGTCCTGCATTCCCTCAATCACTCAAAATGCACCAAAGCACTCTGCTCCCCTCTACCATTTAATCTCCTCTCAGATTCTTCCTGCCTCATACAGGTTGTCACTGTTGCTATATCTCAAGTGATAGAGCTGCTTCTTCTTTCAATTCTTTTCCAGTAAATAATTCACAGAACCAATCTATCCTCTATTCTTTGAAAGGTGTCTTTCCAGGGCAACCAGGTTTCTACAGCCAACACATCCATAATTTGATCCTGATGGTTCCTCAAAGGGACACCTTTAGCATGGGACACCGCTGTGTGTGAAACCAGCTGTGACTTGAAGAGACACCAGAGAGACATTTGTCATCAAGAAATACGTTGCCTTTTCTTTTTTTCCCATGTTTTTCACTTGTTAATTAATGGGTAGATGTTGTCTTCCTACTCTGACAAAAAAAATAAGTGAGGAAGGGGAAAGAATAAAGCAGAAATCAAGCTCTATTTATCTATTTAATCAATTTTGCAGGGAAAAATCATCATCTTGCATGCAAAGGGACTTAATCCGCTAGGATGAAGCTTCTGTCTTTCAGCGATGCTACCAGGCTGTTTCCAAGCACAAACTGGGGATCAAGGATCAAAATGAAGGAATATTGTATTTCAGTAATTCTAATCCCTCTGGCTCACATGCCAAAGGCTATTTGGGGTGGAGTGAAAACAGAGCTTCAATCATCAGAGTAAGGAATGTCCCTGTAATGGGTACCAGCCTCACAGGCTTCGAGGCATCCACAGAACCCAAGCTCAGACCCGAGGCTGAGCCATTCCCAAGGCTGCCAGAGCTCCAGGAGCATTTGGACACCGCTCCCAGGGATGCACGGGGTGGGATTGTTGGGGTGTCTGTGCAGGGCCAGGAGCTGGACTTGGTGATCCCTGTGTGTCCTTTCCAGCTCAGGACATTTTAGAATTCTATGATAAAGTTTTCCTTCACTTGCTAAAAAAGCCTCTATTTCCCCCACCATCTCCATTTAAAGTTACAGGAGATTGGAGCCAAGAGTTAAAATTTAATATTAATAGGGGAAATGAATGCTTCTTTCAGCACAAGGCTTAGAGTAGCTCCAAGTTAAATTAGTCTGTGAATCAGTGATTTCAATAATACCAAAAAATCAGTAGTACAGAACACTCTTTCAAATCACTTGACAAGCCTTTTGTGCAGTGCTTTGACTCATTTACCTGATTTTTAATTTTTTTTTTTTATTATGAGCTTGAGAAAAAAAATGACGGCAGTAGTGTAGCAACCTTGAATCTTATTTTTCAACATTAACATGTGAAAGTTTCCTATTTAATGGGAGATATCACCTTAAAATTAAACCAGAAAGAAGAGTTTTTGAACTCATACTAACTCAATGCACATACTTGTGGTTGTTCAGTTCATACATTCCATAACAGTGTGCCAATACCTCCTTTTCTAACACCTGTAATAGGGCAAAAGGCAGAAATATTTCGATAAATTTGGAACTCTTCTCTTAAACCAACTAAAAATGGCAAAAGCTGCTTACTACTGGTAAACTCCACTAGATTTCATGGCAACAAAGTCACCTGTTAACAACAACCAGAGGAAAAAGTTTTCCCACTACTTGGCAGCACCACATCAAACTCGGGATGTTCCCATCATTTGCATTTGTATCAGCCACTTTATCCAGACTATTTTTAAAAGGAGCGTTGAATTCAGCCCCATCATTCAAGAGTAACTTTTATTTCCCTAAGCCTACACCAAAAATTGAGTATTGATCTTGACAACTGCTCCTTCTCGCAGGAGCTAAATCACCCTGTGCTGATTAAGCCCGTCTCCAGCAGCTTATCCGAAGGGAAAGGCTGCGTGTGAGCCATGGGAATACGAGGACAAACTTCCTATCATCACAAACCTGTTCCATGAGGAATCATTGCCGTGTGTTTTCTGGGGGAGATGATGGGATTTCTCAGGACTTTTTCTCCCCTCCCACTCCTTACCAAACAATTCTCCTGCTTCCAAGCCACAAGGTCATAAAACCATCCCCATTTTACAGGTCACCTGCTGTCATCACCCCAAAAGGCAGAGAATTATAGAGTCATCGAGGCTGGAAAAGCCCTCTAAGATCAGAATCCAACCATTAACCCAGTACCACCATGTTCACCACTAAACCATGTCCACATCCACACACCTGGTGAACACTTCCAGGGATGGATGGCAGCCCTGGGCATGTTCCAATGCTTGACAACCCTTTCAGTAAGGAATCTTTTCCTAATATCCAATTTAAACGTCCCCTAACACAACCTGAGGCTGTTTCCTCTCCTTCTGCCTTTTGTTCCCTGGGAGCAGAGCCTGATCCCCACCTGGCCACAATCTCTTTTCAGGGAGATTTAGAGAGGGATAAGGTGCCCCTGGGGTTCTTTTTCTTTAGTCTCAACAGCTGATGAAGGTCAGCCAATGTTCTAAGGAAGCTAAAGGGACCTAATGTTCAAGGCAGCTCTTCCAGGCAGTATTTTATTCAGGAATAAATATTGATCATAAAGAAAGTATTTTCTCTGGCCCTTTATAAATATTCATTTAAATATCACACTTTGGCCTTGTTTTTCATGTGAGTTTGTCCCACTAGAAGGCAAACAGTTTTCAGATGAGATTCCCTCCATGATGATGACCTCAAATGCAAACTTTTCCTTTTTTTCCATCCACCAGGGCTAAAAACAACTTTTCCCCTACTTCGCCTTTCTGTGGAAACTGAAGAAAGAAAGAAAGAAAAAAAAAAGCAGGGGAATAGTCAATAAGCACAGAGAAGAAAATAAGCCTCAAGCTTCCCAAAGCACACTCCCGTGAACAAAGGCCATGGAACAAGGATTTTAAAGAGCTCTGTTTATCTCTAGAGGATGGCTAAAATGCCCCACACTTAGAAAATCAGTGCTGAATACTAGGCACTATTGGGAACTGTGTTCAAACACTTTATTCTAATCCTGTTATCTCCTCAACCTATTATTTTGGGGATAAAAACTAATATTTTGTATCTACCTTTCCTTTAACCTACCTTCAACCCCGTGTCTGGTCTTAACCTTAAGCAATCTCTCTCTTTTCCCCGTTCCCTGCTGAGCAGCTCTTCCCTCTGACTGACACTTTACTGGGTTATGCCTCAAGGTCATTTAATTTTTTCCTGTCCCAACTCACGACCTCTCACAGTTCATGAAAAAAGCAAACTCAAATCCGAAACTCAAAACCCACGACAAACAAACAAAAAAATATTTTGTGCAGGGTTTGCCATATTTTCTGGCAATTGGCTTTTCCTTGAAGGAGGTAGGTTGGGATTTAATTTTCAGTGTTATTTCTATAGATCAGATATTAATCAAGCCTTGTAATGTTGTCCTGTAGAACACCAAGAGCATCACCAGTGGGGTAACAGATGCCTGGGCACATACTGCTAATAGAAACTTAGGCATTATCCAGTTTAATAAAACTTATTTATGTTCATTTAGAGCAGGACCTTCCTTAATTAGCTTATGGGTTTTATATAATTAAAAAAAAACCCTTTCAAGCCCATGTAACAACGTCCATTCAGTCTGATCAAAGTCTGAAACTATGAAATGAATGACTTTGGTAAGAGTTGCCATGATGCCTAAGCTCATGCTGGACCATCGTGGCCATGCTTTTGCTCTGACGCAAAGCTGACAGGCAGGAAACACACAGCAGGCAAGAGCAACTTTGTAAATGAGCTTCTGTAGCTCGATTTGAAGTGTAAGAGAAGCATGGTCCTTCCCAAATCCTTTTTTTAATCTCTAAATAAGAACCTCATTGCAGCTTGAGCCTAAATTGAAGGCTATGCCAGCAGTTACTCAGCCTCCCCAGAACAAAAAATATACAATCGCTATGTGAAAAGAGCCTAGAAGAGTATTCAGTACAAGGGATGTTGACTTCCCTCTCAAAAGGTTGCAGCCACGTTCTGCTTATTGTTACACTGATTTCTAGCAATTTAAATAAGTAAATGCTTCTCCAGTACAGGTGATATTCTCTACTCTTACTCCTGCAGTCAATTTTGTTACCTTTATGTGTGGGCTCAATAAAGACAGCACAACTCTAAACAGCGCAGTAAAACCGGGCTGCTCCAATCACCTACTGATTGCACACTGATATGTAGGACTTTGGTACTTCCCTCTTGCTCAGAAAAAGTAAAGACAAATAATAAAACACCCAAAAATTCACATGGAAAAAAGCAGTATCGCTCATGCCTCAACTGTTTCAAAACCTCTCAATTTTCCCTGATGTCATTCATAAGGTACTCAGGAAAATCAAGGCAGCAGAGCTGTTTTCTCAGTTCAGCACATTTTTGAAAATCTTCATCGTGAAAGTTTTGTGTAATTACCCTCAAAACGGTGTTTTGAAGGAGTTCCACGACGTATGGAAATTGGAATAATGAGTTGCATTTTCTTGTCTATCGTTTCAGTTGGCATTTGGTGAAATTGTAGATCTTTAGCTATTAAGTCTCTCCCTTCCTTCTGGTCCACGCTTAGAACAAGATCATTACAATTTCTCCCAGCCAGTGCCCTAAACAAAACATAAATGCCATCACCATCAATCTCAGCAAGGCCTGTATGACAGCTAACATTAACAGAATGACCTTCTCCAGTTAGATTTTCATTAGTAAAACAGGATGGAAAACAGAAAGTGCCTCAGCTTTGCCAATTTGAACAAATAATCCACGTCATCCTTCTCGATGTCAGTCGATACCTGAGCTGGGCAGGAAACTCAGCAATTTGGGGCATAGGACAAGACAATATTAAACACAAAGTCAACGTTTTTTTTTTTTATTTTAACCCCTGAATTAAGCCAAAGCCAGCACTTTTTACAGGTAAAGCAGAGAGGTTTGCAGGCTTGGCTGCTGCAGAGAGTGTGACTGCGAAGTGGCAGCACATCCACTCCAGACCAATTCTGAGCACGTCACATTTCCATTTGCAAATGCACAGTCCCAGGCCAGGCCTGCAGTGACTTCTGATGGTGTCAGAGAATTTTACCACACCAGGGAAGCAGAAGAAAGCCAGAAGGTGAGTAGCAGAACACGTGCCTACTTCTCAAACAGGCCAGGACATCATCCATGTCACTTCATGCTTTCCACGCAGCTGCAGCAAAGCCTCTAAACACCTGTGTTCTACCAAAGGACAGCTGCTGAACAAAACAAACGCCTCCACATCAGGGCCTCATGCTCAGATTTATTTATTTTTAACCAAATCTTCCCAAAGGGGCACTAAATGTTCACTAATTTACAACCTGCATAATAAAGGATGTGCCACCCACAACACAGGCAGCCTGCCGAGCTTCCTCTCTTGGTAGAGAAAGAGGATGTTGCTGGGGATGTTCCTGCTGTGAAGTGGATGAGGAACATTAATACTGCACTGCTTAATCCCATCCCAGGATGATTTTGGCTGTTCTGGATGCCTTCTTCCAGCTTTAGATTTGCTGTTTGATCAGAAAGAGTAACAGGAAGCAGAATGTTCTTGTAAGTTTTTCACTACTGAAATCCACATGTTGTAAACCACTAATCTGTGGGGAGGGAAAGAAGGCTGTATCAGAAGGAGAGCAGCCTTTTAGTCCCTGTTCTTTGTTCACACCACAGTGGGGACCTTGCAAAAATTACAAAAATGCGAGAGAATGAAGTTGTGTGGTGGAAAAAAACGGTGAGGCAGAAAAGTGCTTCGCTCATCCCCTTGCCAGGCACAAGGCTTGATTTCCCTTAATGGCTAATGATTAATGTATGACAGCAGGATGAATAGCCAATATATCTGAAACATGAGCAATGCCATCCATCAGTTTTTCACAGGAAGTCCAATATGGCTTAGAAAGAAAGATAGACTACTTCTGCCCCTGGATCAAAATTGATCCATTCCAATATGGAAGAGAAAAGCAGGGTGCTGCACAGTGTTTGAACATTTCCTTTGTCAGAAATGAGGAGAGGAATCAGTTCCATCAAATGGAACTCAAAAACATATTTTAAAAATGAAATGCTTCCAGCTTCACCACAGTGCACTCAAACTGATATCAGTGTCAATTTCTTAATAACCACTGCAGATCCACTATCCAAGAACAACATAAATTTTGTTATGCACTTAGAGGTGAAAATTTTTTCACAGCCTGGTCTTAACAACAATTTTCCTCCTGAAGGACTGGTCAGAAAACTCTCATCAGCTTGCCTATTCCAACAGAAAGCAGCCTCACGCTGTGGCAAAAGTTTGTCAGATAAACCACACGCATAAAACCAACAGTTCTTAAACACCTGCTTGTGGAATAAAACAAAATATTCCAAGACGTATCAAAATTCACAGTATCAGTTCATATCCCTGACGAAGCACCTGCACCAAGGATGTGTGGAGGAGCATTTGTTACCGAGTGAGAGCAGCAGAAGCTTTACCTGCACACTTGGTCCTGGTGGTGAGGGGGGGTCCGGGGGGCCCCGTGCCCCCTTCCCCGGGGCGCGTGAGCAGCACTCGGATCTCGTACTCCACGTCGGGGTCCAAGTGCCACAGTTTGTAGTTGGGAGAGTCCACAATGTGCGTCTCTGCCCAGTTGCCCGTGGTGGTCCGGTACTCCACCTCCTTCAGGATGATGGGCCCGTCCCCGATGATGGAGTTGGCGTTGGGTTTGATCCACAGGTACGTGGCTCCCACAGCCAGCAGCTCCGGAGGGGCGATCGGGGTGGGCGGCTCTGGAGACAAAAACAAATGACAAGGAGTCAGAAACTCCTGTCCAAATTTCCATCCTGTATCTGTGCAGTAAGGCTGTCCCAAAACCTTTTGTAACTCAGGCACAATTCCCCCTCTCATTTACCAAATCTTTTATCAGCATTTAATCTGCTACTGGAAAGAATTGGGCTTGGGGTTTTTGTGCTTAAATTTCAGCCCTCTTGCAGTGGGGGTAGTGTTACCAAGTCAGAAACATCTGTGAAAATACAGGAACCATAAAGCAGCTTCTGTTTTAAATGGAAAACAAAAGTGTCTTTTAGATCATCATGAGGTTTTTACTTGCTCCCTCTTGTAAGCATATGAGCAACAGCACTCAATAGAATCCTGGAGGGTGATGGAGGGGGAAAGAAATCTTAAATAAAGACAACTGAGTGTCCTTAGCATAACCCATAAATAAAAAGGCTCCAGCACAGCCCTTCCTCTGCCGTGTGACCTGACACAGCAGAATATCCCCATCACTCATCGTGGTGCTGTGGTTCTGCCAAATTCTAACGCTTAACATGACACAATTAGCAACAAGTGGAAAACTCGAATCATTTGTTCATTTTCTGATCTTAACACCCTAAAAATAGAGATAAAAAAACAGGATATATTTTCTAATCAAAGCACTGGCTGAGAAAATATTAGCAAATATAAACACCAGTGATCTTCCCATGACCAGCAGCCAGGATGCTGCTGGAACTGGGTCCAAGTGGAGCTCTTGGTAGCTCAGAACTAAGAAAAACTCCAAGGCAACAGAGAATCAACACCTCCTATGGTGTTTGATCGCAAAGTTTGCTTAACTTCGTGGGCAAAGGCACTCAAGAAAGTCTGCATGAGACTTGAAGAATGCCTGGATGTTTGAGAAGCAGCATGAGGAGGCAGGAGCCAGCTATTGAGTATCATCTCTGTGAGAAAAAGCAAAGCAAGCTGATAAAAGATGTCTCAGCAGCTCCCTTTGAGGGAAGCTACAAAAAAAAAAGAAAAGAAAATCTACAGAGCTCTGGCTGCCTGCCTGATTTTTATTATTCTTTTTCCCCTTTCTGTCAGTGTAAATAACACTTGCATACTGGAAACCACATGAATAGCATACACCTTGTGGCTTTGAAAACCTGAGCTGAACTCGGCAAGATTATGAGCGATTTCCTGAATCTTCCCTCTGCCACACTCTAATGTGGTTTGCCCTCAGCCCAGAGGACACAAACTCTATTCTCTTGTGAAAATCAGGTGACAAAAAAGGATATTTTTAGCAAGGGGGGTTTCAAACACTGACACAGGGTGCCCAGAGAAGCTGTGGCTGCCCTTGGATCCCTGCAAGAGTCCAAGGCCAGGTTGGATGGGGCTTGGAGCACCCTGGGATAGTGGAAGGTGTCCCTGCCCATGGCAGGGGTGGAACTGGGATGGGTTTTAAGGTCCTTTCCAATCCAAACCATCCTGCGGTCTCTGCCTCAGAAAAAGAAACACATAAATGTTACAATATAGCAAATTTAGAGTTCAGTGGGTGTCGTTCTAAACCCCTCTCTCCTAAAGGTGATTCCTCAAAGAACCCAGAGAACTGGAAGAATCCAGGACCCACAGAAATGTGGAGAAAGGACTTTGAGCACCACGTGATGGGAGGAAGATTGGATTTCCCCCTCAGGACAATCCTTGCAGGTTAAGATCTGCTCAGTGAAGAGAAACAAATGCACAGAAACTGTTGTACAAAATGATCAACTGAAATTTTGCTTGATTTCATTTCCTTTAACTGTTTACAGCAAAACATTCTATCTCCTTGAGACTGACTGCAGGAGTTGTGCATTGTACCTCTGGAGAAAAAACAATCTGAATTGTAATTGCAGCAGGTATCCAACTTGAACAAAAATCAGTGACGCCAGATATGTTTTCTGTGGAGTGTCTGTTTCTGCTTTAATTCTGCACCGTTTCCATAACTCCTGGCAGAATCTTTTTCTGATATGAAATGCCGGGCTGATTATGTTTTGACTTACAAAGTTATTTCTCCAAGAAAATTGTTTTCAAGAAACGTGTGTGGATACATTTTCATTAAAAATCAAATTATTATAAATCACAAGCAGTTTATTACTTGTTTCTTGGTGCAAGACAATTAAAAGATAGACTTGGTGAATTTTATTCCCAATGCAAAAACTACATCTTACAAGTCACATCACAGCTGAACACAAGACAAATGAAATATTAAACTCCATTCTCCTGGGCTGCAGACTTCAATAGCAGCGTGATCCAGGTTACTTTGGGATTTGATGGCAAGTTAGAAGAGATTGATGGGACTCAGCTTAATTAATAGAGCAGTTTATCCTGCTAAGCAGACATGAAGATCTCATCTTGTGAGTTTAGCAACTACTACTGCTAAACTGACTTAAATTACGGTGTCACCCAACATGCCCATCTTCCCTACTTTTATCCCAATCCAAATCATCCTCACCAAGAAAAAAAAAAAAGTGATGGTGGTTTCCCTTTTTCCCCCCATTTACTTTCCCCTTTCTTTACCATTTGAAAAACAGGTGCTGTAAAATATTATAAAATTAGGAATTTAAACTGCTGCTCCTATTTTCTGAATTAAAGGAACTAAGATAAGCAGCTGTTCCAGTATTTATTCGAGGATCAATCCCACCTCACTGAAAAGAATGGATTCTTTCCTACTGGCACCAACTGGAGCAAAAGCTTTTTTAATAAATATCAGTTTTTGCCAAATTACTGTGAGTGATCTAAACATGTTACCCATTATTTAGCAAAACTGGCACATAAATGAGGAGCATTTTTTTGCTCTCTGTTACAAAACCCACTTGTCGGTTACAGATGACCAGCCTGATGTTATGAGCTCACCATTTTAATTAAAATCTCTATTTGACCTTGATTAAATAAACACGGTGACAGATTGGCCTGGTACACATGTAATTGCGAACAACCATATTTTAAGCGCCATTTCATCCCAACATTATTTTATATTAAAGCTTTGCCTGGACTGTTGCTCCCTTTCAGCCATTCTCCCACCTCCTCCAGACAGAGAGGAGGAAGCCAAAGGCTCCCCAGCAACCAGCACATCTGGAATTGGATTGCAGCAGCTGGAATATCCCACCTGAACCCCAGACTTGGGAAGGACACGGAAAAATGTGCTTATGGGTGCTCACTTAAAAAAAAACCAAAGACGACATATGTAGTACAGGCTCAAAAAAAGCAGAGTTGTTGACCAGGGGTAGGTTTTATTGAATCTAAAAGCAGGCCCAGCTGTGCAGACACAAAGGGAATTGGGGATGTGCCTTTCTCCTCCTGTTAGAAAAGAAAATACAGCTCCTGTTTACAGCTCAGAAGGCTGAACACTGTTAGGGCTTGAAAATGACATGAATTTTAGTAATGCAAAGTGTGAGAAAACAAAATTAACGTGAAGGACCAAAACAGACCAAACAGAACCACAGAGGATCTCAAGACTCACAAGGATCAAGCCCCACATCCAGTTCCTTGCAGGACCATCTAAAACTTGATCATACATAGTGACAGGACAAGTGGTGATGGCTTTAAACTGACAGAGGGTCAGGCACTGGATACTAGAAATTCTTCCCTGTGAGGGTGGGGAGGCCCTGGCACAGGGTGCCCAGAGAAGCTGTGGCTGCCCCTGGATCCCTGGAAGTGTCCAAGGCCAGGTTGGATGGGGCTTGGAGCACCCTGGGACAGTGGAAGGTGTCCCAAGGCAGTGGGTGGGATGAGATGGGTTTTAAGGTCTTTTCCAAACCCAGATCAGTCTGGGATTCTACAATGACAAAGAGCATCATTCAGACACTTCCTCAGCTCTTACACTCTTAGTACCATTAACACTCTACTTTCCATCTATGGCGGAAAACAAATTCATTTTACTTTTTGGCAAATATTTCTGAGTGTTTCTACTCTACTGCTGGAATATTTCTCTATTTGGCTTTCTAAACAAGGCAATTATAAGCAATTTTTACATGATGGAAGAAAAAATTGGCTCCATGAATCCTTAAGATGCAACTGGGAAGACTGAAAAGCTAGAGAAAAATCCTCAATAACTGTTATCACTTTATCCTGTGAAATAATCCATAAAGAAAGAGATTATAGAAAATGCAATCTTAAACCAGCTGGATACACCTCTTAAACTGTGAATTTTTAATGTTTTTTTTTAAATTTCTCCCTTATTCATAACAAAACCATCTGATAAACTGTACAGACGAGGTGACCATAAACTCTAATTTGCATGGGATGGGCTGTGGCTGGTTTTAGACAAACAGAACCCCTAATGCCACAAAACTCTGGTGTATCACCAAGAGCAACAATTCTGGGTTTTGTTTTCTCACAGACATTCAACAGAGCACAGGTTCGAAAACTAAGATCAGAAGAGATGCAGTGATTCTTATTCTTTGGGGGTTGAAAAGGTGAAGATGGGACCTGCTACCCAAAAACCTTTCCCTGACAAGCAGGAGCTGTGCTTTCCAACATGATCCTGCTCATGCCCCTCCTAATGGGAATTATAAAAGCTTTTCTCACCACGTCCTAAATGAGCAGCTGTGGACTGTGCTTGCCAAACAGATGAGGATGGGACTGAAAGGCAAGGAAACCAAATTTTAAGCTTCTCAAAACTCTTTTAAGCAGAAAACATAGAACAAAAGTATCTATATACTTTTCTACACAATAGCCGGACTATCTGAGCAGCATCCATGGGCACCTTTTCTAGTTTTACACCATAGCAATGAGTATTCAGGGCTCTGAATGCCAATATTTATACTGGTATTGCTTATTTTCACACTTCCTACCACTGTCATAAATGCAGCAGGCAAATTTTGTTTTCTAGTGATGGTCCAAATTTCCAGTTCCATTTATTACACACAAGAAAAATGGCACCTGGATTTTATGATATTTAGCATGAGAAGATTTCACTGTGCTGACACTGCACTAATAGATTTTTTTGCCTAAAATAGAGACATTCAAATCTGTCTCTCAGTACTGTAACGGGCTGACAGCAGTGGCACGTGTCAAGTGTTATAAGAGTGTGCCAGCAGCAGCAATAAATGATTCATTAATTCATCTGGACAGGTAAACTGCACCAGGGAATGATATGGTCTGCCTGAGCCCCAGGAAAGTGTCCAGAACCAATTTGGAAATCACCAATTCTGAAATCAAAAATTCTGAATATTGAATTAAAGCCAAAACCCAGAAGAGTGAGAGAAGAGGAAGATTTAAGATTTCTACAGCCTGTAGCCCAAAGGGCAATGGTTTCACAGGTTTATAAATTTCAGAGGTGCAAAGCATTTACTGTTTGGTTTTGCACCCCGTTATGGACAGAGCATTTCCAGGAAGTAAACATCACCCTTACACCTGTTCTCCTCTGTGAGCATTCCTGTGCTGTGGGATGGAGCCCTGTTCTGTGTATCATGTGACAAATTCCACGTCACTGCTCTCCATCTGATTCCCGACACAGAATTCACTAACACAGCAATAAGTGACTTTAGTACTCTGTGATATAAAATACTCATCTGCCACAGCGTGTAATGTGCTTTTGTCCTTTTGCTTTTCCCTCAAGAGCCGGGGCTTCTGTCTACAGGGAACTTGCCAGGCATTTCATGTACAAAAAGCAAGGGAGAAAGTAAAAATGAACCAGAAAATGCAAAAGAATTGAGCAAAGTGGTAAAAGAATCAGCACAACAGCAATGAAAACAAAAGATCAGCAGAACCCAGGGGACAGCAATCAGTAACACCAAAGAAAGCCAAGAGACCCAACATTTGGCAGGATGATTGTCTTCTATCATCCCCCAAAACCCCAAACTCAAAGACTACAGACTATTCCCTCAACATCTCCCAACAGCACAGGTGTAGTACACAGATGTGAAGGGAGAACTTGATACATCAGCCTGATGAAAATAGAGAAAACATTTTTTATGTATTTTCCCTCAAGAAGCAGAGGAAGTGTCCCTTGGTGATTCAAATATGTGTTCTAAACTAAGCAACCGGGCTGTCTAGGATTAAAGAGAACACAGCAACGCTCACAGGAGTTACTGCAAAGCAGGAGAAAACCTCTTAACCCTTTCCTGAAAGCACTGCAGTCACCAGGCAAGGCAGCTGGAACAAATCCCGGTCGAAGAAGGTTCATCTGTATAAGCATCATCTTAGCAAACAAACACCTACAGAGTCACCCCAAGTGCACAAAGAGCTGGTACAGGCCCAGTGCCTCCTGCAACCCTTCCAATGGTGTGAGAGGCTAAAGGAGAGGGGCACCAGATCCCAAGTGGGAATTACAGCAGCGTGCTAATTCATTAGCATTTCACACTATTTGTGTCTCAGAAGCTTAGCCTGAATCCCACCAGAGATTCAGAGGATGCTTTCATTCTCTAATAAAGAGGAAAATAGCATCGGATTAGCTGAACAGTATCTCATTTCCCAGCGTAAATTAAGTGAATTAGATGGAAGAGTCTGTGCGCTAATTGTAAAGCTTATTACAACAACTCGCACAGATTAAACCTGAATGCTACTCTTTATCATTTGTACTGTAACAAAGTTTAAAAGGTGGCTATAGACTCTCAGTATTGACGTGCAGGAATCTCCAGTTTTGCAGCAAAACACATTCCCAAGCCTTGTGCACTGCGAGTGCCGGCAGGCCGCCTTTCCCACAGGGATGGGAGCGCTGCCCTCCACGGTGCTCAGGCAGGCTCTGTAGGCAGTCTCCAGGAATGACAAGCTCCCCAGGGCTGGAATCATGGACAATTAACTCTCGGTTTTAAAGCGCCTGTAATTTTCTGAGTTTGTCAGCGCAAAACAGCTACGAAAACCCACCACGGAGAAGAGCAGTGGTGTGCTTCTTGTTGCTTCTGGGATGTCACTCTCTTTACAGGGATCTTTCATGGACCACAAGAGGCTCAGCACAAGGACTTCTGTGCATCCATGAGCTGATTACGAACAGCCTGACTTTCCCTGTGTAGCTTCTCCATGTTCCATCCTGTACTAATTATCTCAGGTTCCCCTTATTGCCAACGGAGAGAAATGGGCTCACCTTAAGGCACATATCTAAGACAGATAAAATTAACCGCTCCCTGATCCCCCCATCTTTTGACGGGTATTAAAATAGAAGTGAGATGCATTTTACCTCCTTACTCTTTATTTTCTCAGCCCATGGTCCTCAGTGTGAAACACAGAGAGGTACTGGATCAGTCTGTTAAGGAGAAAGCCAAAAAATAATACTGAGCACCTCTAAGCCCTTTGAATTCTCTCTGAAAGCCCTCACTCAGGGCAGCAGAACTCAGGTGCTGCAGTCTAAACCTATCACATGAAGATAAATGGTGATGCCTTTCTCTGGGAAGGGTGAGCACAACTCACTTTCCTTTTCTATATGCAGCCAGAGCATGCACTGGTGACAGTGATGCTCTTTGATTTAATAATTCAACGCTCAAAGTTCCTGTCAGGGAAAGGATTTCATTCTCTTGCTAAGACTGTTCAGAGACTGGACCATTTTAGTCCAATCTGTTGAGATTGTGTCACACACAGAAAAATGGTTCAGGTTTCATTTGACCAAAATACCAGTAAAAATAAAAGGACCATCTCTTCCTCTGTGCAGCATCTGACTGCTCCATTTTGCTCCACAAGGAGCATGTCCAGCGTGCTTGAACCAAGTTCTGTTCTCCAGACTTATCTTGGATATATTTTCCTTACACAACAATCAGTAATTTTTCATTTTTGCTACTTCCCTCATTTATTGGACTTGATGACAGGCCCATCAGCTAGGTGTGGACTGAGGTTTTAAATTAATCTTGAAATGACCCATGAAGAAAAATAAGTTAGGCTTTAACATAAGAACATATCTGAATACAGTAATTACAAAAGTATGAGAACTAAGCACCATCTCTCCTTCAACAAGGGAGATGAAAATACAGGATCCTTCCAGAAACTCTGGTCAAAACACTGATTCCTCCACTAGAAATTGCTGCAACTGCACCTGCACCAACCATTATTCAAGCTACAGGTTACTCCTGAACCTGTGTCTGAGTTCTCTCTCCCCCAGGTGAGAAATCCCAGGGTTACTACAACCTCTGCTGATTTCCAATCCACTCTTCTTCCTTCAACAGCCCCTTCTCCAACACTACAGTCTGAAAAACAGCCTGTGGGATGCTGCTCATCCTCGTGGCTCTACCAGGTCTGTACAAGGATATGGAAAACTGCATCCACATCATACCAAAACCAAGGGCCTCTCCACCAGTTACTACTCAGGGCCACCTTTAGCTCCCCCTCATGTTTCTAATTCCAGGGTCCATCTGAGCTCATCTATCATATGTTATTAAGTCTATTTCTGCTTTCTGCATGAACAAGCTGCTAATCTCCCACAGGGACTGAAAAATGTAAACTCAACAAGCACCGAAAAAAGTGGAAAGGCGTTAATAAACACGTAAACTGAGAAACATGTAATTTCAGGTCAACTCAAGTTCAAGCAGCTTCAGCAGTTGCTATGTTACCAGCTGATGGTGGTGGGAAAGGACAGAGGCAAAAGGATTTTATAGCTCTGTCTAGAGTGGCTATTTAGCAACTTTTGCTTTCTGGCACATCTCTGCCTGCAGAATGAAGGATCATTAGTCTCTGAGCTGCTGAAATGGCAAGTGACTGGAGGTATTGACCACCAGGAAGCAGCATGGAATGGTTTGTCTGGATTGATTAAGCAGCTTAATCCATAGCAACCTGCCAGGTTTGCAGGAAAGCCTGAGGAAGGCTTCACTTCATTTGAGGCAAAATGGGGCAGGAAAAATCCCACTGTCCTTTACATCCCTGTCCACCACCTGGGGATGTGCAGGACTGACTGATGGGGAGCAGGAAGGAGAACTGAGGGAACAGCCAGGCTGGAGTTAAACAGGAGAGAGTACCATGGCAGCGAGTCACAGACTCAGTGACGTCCCCAGCCACTGACACCGATCCCTCCCCTCTCAGACACAACCTGTACCCAGCGCTGGGTCCGCTCAGGGTGAGGACACTGCTGTGTGCACTGCAGGGCACTTCCAGGCTCTGCTCACAGTTAATCCCCACAAAACCCTGGTGGAGCAACTAGGAATATATTGTTTTATAACTGGAAATAATGATTAATGGGCGGCTGCAGGGCCAGAGACTGAATGCAGACTTGTGTTCCAGCCTACAGACTTTATGACCTCCTACAAAGAAGCGCGTAGAGGCTTGACATACAAATTTAGGGTTTTTCAGTCCATAAAGAAAAATGTTCTCGTTTAAGCATTTATTTTCCTGTGACAGATCTGTGAAAAACAAGGATCACATTTGACCATGAGGAGGCCAGTCAAATTTAACACAACAAAGAGCTGATGCTGGAATAGTAGATAACAAATGTGCCACGGGGGTCTCGAGGAGACACCCCCCAAGGAACTTCTCAGCTTTTTCAGCTCTGTATCCTGAAGCAGCACCTAACAAACTATCCAGGCAGCCAAGTCTCAGAGTGGGTGGTCACCTGAGTGCAGGTTTGCTTGATATCAGTCTGAGCAAGAACACAGTTCTGATCTCAGTATGAAACTTGGATGAAGCAGGCATGACTTCATGAATTTCAAAAGGTACTTTGCCAAGTGCTCATTTTGGGCAGCCATTCCTCCTGCCTTAACTGACTGAAATTACAGACCTGGGAATATTAATAGCCCAAAGGAAGAGCAGGGTTTGCTGTTATCACAGCTATGCTTCATTCAAATTTAAAAGTTTTCTCTCTTTACTCCTTTCTCTGGCATAAGAACAGATGTGCACCCTGGGAAACCTGAAGAAACTACTTGAATAACTGGATATCAGTGATATTTAAATATTCCTCATGCAGGTTCCAAAACATTCCCAGTAATAACACCTACAGAAATCATCCTATGGTTTACATTTAAAGTAGCACATTTCATCCCAGAAATTCAAGACGAAGGTTAAACATCCCTCCACTTTTATTGACAACAGAGTGTGAAAGAGAGCCAGGTCCATTGCCAATACCTGTTCTGCTACCACAAAAGCCGTGCTGCCTACACAGCTGCATAAGCAACCTACTGATTTATTGCAAAGTCTGCATGGCAAGAGTCTTTGCTTGTGGTGGCAACAACAATCATTGTGCAGGAAGTTAAACACCAGGAAGAACAGCTTCAAGTTCCATGGCAATTTGCAGAACAGAAAGGGATCTCTTCCACCTCTAAGCCATATGCCAGCGTCTCTAGTGTACAACACACTCAAGAGAAAGCCTGCCTGCTACACAGAGATGTGTTCCCAAAAGTGAATGTTTGCAGTAAAGCTGATGTATTTCAACTGTTTTATTTCCCCAAGGGAAGGAACAAACATTCTGCTTCTGAATGGAAGTGCAAAAATACCTCAGAGTCAATCCTATTAACCTTAAAGAATTGGAGGCCACCAGAGATCCAGGATCCTGGATGTTATAGTTTTACCTTTTTTTCATAAGACTCACAGTGTTTCCTAGAATGCCTGCAGATAGTTAAGGAATTCTTTATCCGTTCTTATTTGCTGCTGTCTTGCCCCTGAGACAGTCAATAAAAACAAGATCCCCTACCACCACACGAAGGGTTTGAAAGAGATGCATTATGGCTTATGGAGTTTAAATTACAGGACTGAAGTAATTTTTAATGGGTCTTTCTCTCAAAACCAGTGTTAATTCAACTTTGGGTCCTGCACAGCCTGCATCCTCCTGCATTTGGGGTTATGTAAGGGAAATCTGTCCATCTAGAGGAGAAGCTGTGTTTCATTCCCATCATAACAAATTTTATGCAGATCCACCAAAGCCTCGAGTCAAGTTCTTTCAAAGAAAACTCCTATTACAAAATATATGTTCTAATAGTAGAAATTGTCTGTTAAAAGGTTTTTTCAAGGAGCTGGAAGACAAATATTTACTGTGCCCCAAACCCTCCTAAAGCAGAGCCTGCAGATGTCCAGGCAATATCTGCATATTTGACTAATCAGTGCCAGTGGTTTCTTCACTGAGACAATTCCCTGTGCAGAGATTTCTGCTCACAGTATATTATCACTCCCCCAATCAATGCAAATTGAACCTGGGCTTTCCTGAGAAGGTCCAGATTCAATTTGGATTTACTGATTTAATCAGCTGAGAGTTCCTTACATAGTCTGGTCCCCTACAGGCATACATTGACTAAATTCCTGACATTCTGCATGTGCTGCAAAAGCTAAAAACACAGGGAGAAAGCGAATGGGAAATCTACCAGGACAAGAGGGAAACTTTTTTTTAATATTAATCATAACAATACAAAGATTATGTTGACAGGTCACCCTTTCAGGATGATGCACACTGGTACACAGGCTTTGCTACACAATCTGCCAATTCCCAATATCTGTATTCCCTAAGGATGGCTACCAAACAGGTCAAGGATCGTCAGTGAACAGCAACTCACCCAAGTTTGCTGGGTGAAACGAGGACAGCAGATTATCTGAGCATAGAGCCAAGCCTTATAAAGCACTTCACTGCTGCAGAGTGGGATTTCAGGTCACTTCTGACTGAGAAAAGTGGAGATTATACGTGTTTACACATGGACAGAGCCGCAGAACTCGTATTTCTGTGATGTCTCCACCATCCTGGTGCTAAGCACTCTAGAAAGAGTCTCTGCACCAGTTTGCACCAGCACACGTGGCCAGGCAGAGCAGAAAGCAGCAGGGATGAGTGTCAGCCAGCAAGACAGGCTGCAGCCTTCCTGCATCATCAGCCTGGTACCAAGTACTTCGTAGTCATAACAACAAAATTGAGAGATGCCAATTACCATAATAGTGAGCACATAATTAGCAGCAGCCTGAACGAGTTGTCATCCTGCAAAACTGAAGAATCAGCAACAAAAATGCAAAGTGACCAATGCGGGAGTAGGTACAAAAAGTTTTCTTCCTACATTAGAGTTTCAGATCATGATTTAGAAAATTGTTTTTTCTCCCTTGTAAGGGATGTTTATCACTTGGTACAAGGACTGTATTTCTTCACTCACTAGAGAAGCTATGTTTGACTCCATTATTCTGTGATTTTAAGCACTGATGGATAAGGAAGATCAGCAAGGAAATGCCACAGAGTTTGGAAATCTCCGTTTTGAATTCTAGAGCTGCACCTTCCACATTGACCCGAAATATCAAATGTTGATTTTGCATTTCCTACATACATAACAAATACATGAAATGGAGCTAGGACACATAAGGGTTTATTTTCCCATTACTTTGTATGTGTGGAATTCCTGTTGATGCAGACCAAAGCAAAATTCGAAGCAGAGGAGTCACTGTATTAAGCTGTCACTTGTATCACCAGGAATGCCTGTTAGTGATTTTATCACTACATAATTATCAAGTATGGGGTCAAAATTCACCCTTCATCCTGTCAGGAATTCCTGTCAGGTGCCTGGTGAAACATTCCATTCCTACACATCTCCAATGAAACCAGACTGCTGATTTTCATTGAAACTAAGCACCTGTAGGAAGAACAGCAATGCAAAGACCTCAAACAGTCTCATGCAACTGTCTGAAAGGATCTGACCCAAATAAACACAGTAAAGTATTCAGTTCTTCCATTTTTCTTCTGTTTCCTGTCTGTACAAGCTGAAACCTGCTTTGTCCAAACAAGCTCCAGTTAATACCAGATGAGATCTTTGTTCAATGCCACAGAAAACCATTTGTTGCTCCACCTCGCAAATTTCCAATCCCTGCACAGGTCTCAAATACAACACTCTAGAAGTGAATTGCTAGACATAATCACCACCTTCAGAGGAACAATATTGTAGGTCAAATCTTGCCCAAAATACTTGCACCAAAGAGGTCTCCTGCTTGGTAAGGCTATTTAAAACAAATCCTTTTTGCTTCAAGCCAAATTCTTTCAGCTAGGCTCAGGGTTCCTCTTTCCAAGGTGTCCTTAGGAACAGTAGAACATCTCTGGAGTTGAGAACAGGCAGATAAAGGTTGTGGTGCTGTGCTTGTCTTTAATGAATAGCTTGTTAGCCATTCACCAGCTTAGCTCCTTGTAGATTCACTTAATTATTTAAGAAATACAATGATTATTTGGCTCTGTGCCCAATTCTTCTCTAGTTTATGCTGGTACAAGTCCAAAATAAATGGAGTTACCACTGTGATGCAAATAAGCCAAGTTTCTGCTCTTTTGTTCCTCAGTAATCTGAAATGTTGATGATTCCTTATCCTTCACAGGCAAGCTGATAAGAACCAACACCACAGGGAACTATTTTCTAACAGAATCTGCTCTGTGCCTGCTCTGAACCCATTTGTTGCTTAGTAGGACCCTGGCACAGCTCCACAGCCCAAAGAACATGATTAAAAATGACTTGATGAATTTAGTTCATAGAACAGGTGGCTACAGCCAGGCTGGAGGGAAGAGCACTGCATGCTAGGTGGAAATACTTAATGTTTTCTAAAGATGTTTAAACAGCAATAGGTCTGTGGATCTGAGCACAGACGAATTCCAAGCATCCTAATTCCATTAACGGATGGCTGCTAAAAACTCTGCAAGGATCAGGAACAAAAAGTGGGGGCGAGGGAAAAGAAACCACTGCATGGCTGCCTGTGCCTTCCACCACAACACCAATATTTGATCCGACCCCAGCGCATCAGGAAACAGGAGATGGTGAAAGAGTCAAGAAAGGAGCTGCTCAGCCAACACAGGAGTTGCCAGGCAAGAGAGTGAAGCCTTGCCTCCAAGTCTGGCTCAAATCCCTCACAAATCCAGGGACAAGCAGAGCCAGCAGCTCAGTCAAAACAAGCAGCGCCAACTGGATAAAAAGTGACTGGAGACAAACGGAATTGCTGTGGAGCTCACAAATCTGACAGGCACACACTGGTGACAGCCAGAGCTGGCCTCTCTGGGGCACAGAGGGAGAATAATAGGGCTTTTAATTGAGTTGTCTGCTGATGGTTTGTGGTAAGATTACACAAACCCCTGATTTTAAGAAGTGTGCAATAATTTCATAAAAGGAAAGAACTGAGTTAAACCCATCTGGACCTTCTGAGCAGCTACGGTTTGTTCATGCACAGGTATTCTACTCCCTAAGCAGAGCATTACAGGATTTCATTTCCAGCAGACTTTGAGCAATGGGATAACCAGAAAAGGCTGCACTGGGAGGAATGGAACAGATACAGAACCAGCCCCAAAACTGTAACAAACCCCTCTGAGATCTGAAAGTTGATTACAAGTGCTCTTGATTATTAAATGCGAGACAAGAAAAACAAACAGGGGAAACAAATCTGCTGCTTTCATCTAACAAAATACATTTCAACATTTTTCAGGAGAAGGCACAGGCTCTTGAATACTTTATACCATACATACACCTTCAACTCTGCTGCAGATCTTGACAGCTGCACTTTAATTTATTTGCGCGACTCTTATTGGAAGTTGAGTAAAATATGGAATACTGTGAGTCCACACAGTGATTTAGAGCCATTACATCCACATCTGTCAGCAGCTGCCAGTTTGAACACGATCTGCCACACCACTGGCAGGCATTCCCTTCATTGGCAATAAAATCCAGGGCTATATTTCCTTGAGATCTACCAATATTCATTGCATAAAAGCAAGCTGCCCTGAAACATGGGCAGTAAAACTGAGATGAATTCACACAGAATCTCCAAGCTTCAGCTGCAAAGAAAACAGTAGTCCACTTATCCTGATGTTATTGGAAATGCCTGGACTTTATCTAAGAATGTAAATCACCTCTTTATATAAATTAAAAGAACTTCCCAATGATACAAAGCCAAGTTATAACCTAGAACTGAGAGGATATATGTTACAGGGAGAAACAAATGCTTCACATCCACCCTTTTTGTCTTTTTACAGGGTTCTTAGGAGCTCATTTGGAATTTACTGTGCATGTAAATGCCAAATGAATTCCAAGTACTGCATTACTGCCAATCCATTACACCAAGCCCTGCGATTTTAACTTACAGCTCCTAACTGCCTGTGGCACCAGATCTGGATTCCAGTTCTTGCATTCAGATAATCTTGTGGATTTGTGGAAATCACTTTGTTAACATTTATCACACCTCCCAAATCAGGGGTGCTTGTGCTGGAACATTGCCCAAGGTTTTGTAATGGAAACACGAATGCAAGAGAGGCTATGAGCGAGCTCTGTCCCACAACAAAGGGTTTCAGTACTAAAGTGGCTTTTACAGACAGTAATTAAATTTAACCATGAGTTTAAGGTCCTTGTTTCTGAGGCATTGCCACAGCAGGTAAGAACACGCACAAAAAAAAACAGGACACCGCTGCCTCTTCCGTCTTATTCATTGAAATGGGTAAAATTCCAGAGGGTGACCAGGGACAACAGGAAGGTCAGCAGGCAATGCCTCCTGACACCTCTGCTGCAGAGAGAAGCGTTTCTTTTGCCGGGAAATCCAGCACAATGCATCTGTAAGAGCTGTAGCTGAAGCTGGACACCCTCCAGTAGTTCACGGTCCTGAGAGACAGGAACAAGGATTTGAGCAGGATCATAACCCCAGGCATCAGGAAAGAAGACTTTGACCCGTTCAAGGTTCTGTTTGGAAAAAATCCCATGGGTCCTGGACAGAAGAGTGATCCAGGAGAACTGCTGGATTTTCAAGGAGCACCTTGTCAAAGCTCAGTGTTACCTGCTAAGTTGCTCGTTCAGTTCTCACCACTGACAACAGAATTACTGGAAGTGGTTCCAGGGCTCTGCAGAGCGCACTCAGCTCTCAGTGACACACACAAAAGTCAAAAGTTTGAGGAAATCTACACACCAGCAGCCCGAAACAGGTGAGGACTAGGGAAAATACTGCACTTGTGAAGCCAGAGAGGGGTCGAAGCAGGAGCAGCGAGTTGCTGGCAGCTCCACAAACAGACTGTCAGCTTTGTGCTTGCAGCGTACTGAAGATTCTCGTCCTCAGAAAACCAATATTTTCATAAAGGATTTGAATACGTGTTCATCAGAGGTGCTGCTGTAATTTACACTTATATGTTTAAGCTTGCTTTTACTGCAGGCATAAACAAGGGTTTGATTTTTAAAGATCTGGACTTTTAAAGATCTACGTGTAACATCTGCCAAGAGGAACTCACAACAACTAAGAGCCGGTC
The DNA here is from genome assembly GCA_013397775.1 of Eulacestoma nigropectus. NCBI lineage: Eukaryota > Metazoa > Chordata > Aves > Passeriformes > Eulacestoma > Eulacestoma nigropectus. The sequence continues at coordinate 5,259,932 of VZTE01004705.1, forward strand.
CCCAGCTGCCTGAAAAAAAACATTAAGATAAAAAAAACCAAAACAAAACCACGCCAAACAAAAAAAATGCCTTTGCATTATTCAACACAAGGAAGCAAAATATACCAAAGAATTAAAACGAGGCTGTGGTGTAGTTTGTCTGACCAACAAAAGGTAAACGTAGGCTTTCGCTAAGCTTTTAATCGTGTGAAGACAGCAAGCAATGTGACAGATAATGAAGAAAGCAGCAGACAATCTGCTCCCATGGCACAATCCCACAGGTATCCCAAGCTGTGCCTATATTTTGTGGCCAGAATAGAATCCACAAGTTGGTATCCACAATTAGCTAACTTGACCCACATGGCCCTTTTCAAGTATCTTTTTAAGTGTCGTTTACTTGAATTGGGTGTTACAAACCCCTTCAGTTCTTTGATTCATTAAGTTCAATCTCCTTCATGTGTTTAGCCCCAGCAGTATCTGCCTCTTCAATCAGCAGCATCCCTCAAGAGACCCAAGGTAACCACATGAAAGGAGCTCAAGCACATGAAAGTGGACATTTTAGAAATTTCATCTGGTACGATTAATTACTCAGCTAGATTAATTTGCCACTGAATTGCATCCAATACCTATCCTCAAAAATCACAGCACAGATTTAGATTCTAAGCCTGTGAATCAACATTTTCTAAAACAGTTGTAGTATTCAGACATCAAAAGACCTGGTGATGAAAACCAAGGCACATCTCACCCCTTCTCAGGACAACAAACTCCTGCAGGTGAGCTGAGGAAGGGCAGCAGCACCAGCTTGTCTCTGAGCAGCCTGTCTTCGGTTCAACTTCATTGGAATTAGAGAGAGAATGAATTATTTTGCTTAAGCTGGTGTCACATTGGGACATATTTCTTCATGGCTCAGTTGAAGTGCCTGGATGTTAAACTCAATTGTGTTTGCAGATTTTTCAATAAGTAATTTATGTGGATGAAAGCAGCACACGCATCTCACAATTGGGTGTGAAACAAATCTAAAGGCATTGTGTTCTCACACCTAAACAAACAAAAATGCTCAGTACCTGCATATGATGAGAAGTTGGTTTGAAATTGTGGGATTCTTGTGTTCCTTGTTAAAAAGCATCTCTCAGGATGTCACTACAACGTATTCAGGAGAATTAACTGTAGCCTAGTGTAACACAGAAGGCAAATGCAATGACTCAAACTAGCACTCAGATACCACAGCTCTCCCATACAGAGCCAATTTCATGGCAAACTTCACAATTCCTCCCTGTAGAAGATGGAGAATCTCGATGGACGACGCACAGGCACAAGTGTTGAGTACAGTCATATTCCATCCAATATGGCACAGCTATCATCTGACACATAAAAACCACTAAAGAACTGCAGTAGGGTTCATCTGGGAAAAATATCTTCTCATTACCTCTGTCCCAAGATTATCTGTAATATGGGATTGACTGCTATTGTTTCATTTGTTGGGAATAGCAGTGGAAAATGTGATCAAGGATCACTTCTGATGGTTCAAAGAACAAGCCACCCACGGAACAGGTAAGTTTTGCAAACTGAATATGGAATCCACTTACAGTCCCTTCCTTTTCCACCACCAGAACTGAATGACAACAAAAACTTGCTTCCAGGGGTAAATTTTTTGATGTGCTTTAGCCTAGAAAGGCACAACTGGTACGATCTATATTCTGCCATTCCTCCTTACCTGCTCTTTATAGTTTCTCCTTAATCCATGTCAGTGTGTCCAATTTTCAGTCAAATGGATCCATTTGACTAATGGATCATTTGCTAAATGATTCATCCCACCTCTGTTAAACACATGATCTCATTCTTTTTTTCCTGCAAGGTTCTCAGAATGGACAGGGGTTCATCCTCGGGGCCATGGGAATTGTTCTGCCCCCTCTTCCCAAAGGATTCTGTGCTGCCCTCTGCCCAGTCACTTCACAGCTGGGGACAAATGCTCGGAGCTCAGGCTTTACTGATCGCAAGCCCAGCCATTTACCCAGCATAAATTATGCTGAATATGTTCACCATACAAGAGACTGCCAAACACCAACCAAGGAAGAGCTGGTGGAAACCAGAGATGCATAAAGAACTAAACAGGCCATCACAAGAACACAGGTTCTGTCTTTTTTTTTTCCACGGGAGGGGATTGAAACAAGATGACCTTTAAGGTCCCTTCCAAGCTAAAGCATTCAGTGATTCCACCTTTGGCATTAAGGATTGACAGAAACACTCCAGGATTTATGCCTGCAATATGCAGTTTTCAGGCCAGCTTGTTTATCAGGTTATCTGTTCTGGTTGTTTGACAGAGCTCTGTGTCCCTTATGTACAATGTGGGGGCTTAAAGGACTGCTTGTTTTATTTCTCTTAATCAGATAAACAGATACCAGCAGAGGAACCTGTGGGGAGCAGGGGCAGAATGTCAGGATTTGATGCAGAGGCAAGATTTCCCCTCCAGTATCCAACAGTTCTGTTGGAGCAAAACTTGTCCTTACATAAAGCCATGTTTTTCATCAACATTTCCACAGGTGCTGGCCTGAAGGATCAGGGCCCCCAGCCTTTAAGTTGGGTGGCAAAATGTGGCAGAATTTGCAGCTAAGGGGCAGCTGTTGAAAACTGCTCATTTAACAATGAGAAGGAAAAAGTGTTAGAAAGGCTTGTTTTAGACAATCTCCTACATTTAGAGGAGCTCCCAAATGCATTTCTTAAGTGTGCATTCTAAACTATCAGCCCTGTTAACTTCTCTTGTTAAAAAACACACAAAAAAAGCCAGAAAGTAGAAAGGCAACTTCCACTCTGTAGAGGTATAAAAGGGAAAACAAAGCTTTGAAGGCAAATTTCTCAAAGTAAAGAAAATAGGACTTTTAATGAGGCAATCTAAATCGGCTCTGAGTAGTGGAGACGAGGAAGAATTTCCCATGATCTGTTATTTCCTTTAAAAGCCCCTCAGAATGAACGTAGAGTTGTCTATATTTGAATTTTACTCCATCTGGTCAAGGCAGAAGATAGAGAAAGAAAGTAAAAAAGCAATTAAAGGGGAAAACCACTTTTCATAAAGCTGTAATTTAAGTGAAAACTTCGAGTGAATGAAGAACCACACGTCTTGCGATGAACTGTTTGTTCACCACACCCCTGTATGAACCCTCCAGTACAGAAAACCTGCCCAAGAAAAGAGAAGCAGATCATTTTTACATTAAGATTTTGTCTTTCCATGAAACATGAACACTGAGAGCATCTTAATTTCCAGGGGTGGTAGAATTGGAAATTTTCCAGAATAGATTCAGCAAGGTCCTAAGAGACAGATAATTAAAAAAGCAATAGTACCTTTGGGAAGCAGCACACGCCAGGGTATGAATCAAAATCAGAGTTAGAATCTGTGTCAGCTGGAATAGATCTGCTTTCGATGGTACATTAATTTTCAATGTTGCTGGTTCCTGAGCACTGACATGAGAACAGTGAGGGAGGAGATGAGATCAATACCAGAATACTTGAGGTAAAGAACAAACTGATTCAGCTTTGGGAGAGACAGCTTAGTGCTGAACAGGCTTTGAAGAAGAGAAAACACTGTCCAGCTGCAATGAATTCCCTCTTATCCTTCCCACACCTCCCTGCCAGTCAGTCACACCACAGGGACTGACAGTGACTGTGTGGATAAAGGGGAATTGCTCAGGGAATCCCTCCCTCATCTTCACTGCCCAGGCTCCATGATTCTGGTTTCTCTGTGGTTTTATCCTCTCTCTGTCATGTGAGTCGGTGTGGACTAAAAAGAATAATCAGTGTCCCAGAGTGTTTGCTAAAGAAAGTAAGAAGTAAAAGTGGTTACTAATGTGTGTCTGCCATCCTTTCCAGCAGCACCAGGCACTCAGCATAAATTCCCAGCTCTCAGGGGTCAGTGCCCAGTGTGGTGTCCTGCCCCAGCACGGAGCAGCTGGTGGCACCCTCAAAGACAGATATAACCACACCTCCTATTTAGGTGATGTTTCTGTGGAAGGAGAGAAATTTTGCTGAAGTTTCTTCTCCAAGGTCTTCTCTGAAGACATTCCACCTCTGCACAGGGGGAACTGCAGTCTCTTGCAAGTACAAACACACCAGAGTGGTTGGTTGTAGCAGACTGCCCCAGTTCCCAGTGCCAGCTTGCCCGTGTTACAAACATCCCTTTTTGCACCCATTGCAATGATATTGTGCAGCAGCAATTCCCACTATTAATTACACTACAGGAGAGAAAGTTGTGCCCTGGGTATATTTTATACCTCATCTACCCTTTACTTCCTCTTGCTCCCAAAATCCTTCTCAAATCAACCTGAGGGGACTGATGGGAAAAAA
>VZTE01004705.1:5273422-5355172 GCA_013397775.1 Eulacestoma nigropectus
ATTTTATATAAACTGCTTGTTTATGATGAGTATAAACTGCTTGTTTATGATGAGATTTCAGTTCTCAAGAGCAGTTGGGTTTGTGACTACAACAGTGATCATAGAGCCTCCCACGAGCTGAGCAATTGCTGCATGCTCTGAATGGCCTCACCAAAAGGCAAAAAAATCAGTGTACCAAAATCTTCGGTCATCCTTGAAGTACCATACTCTTGACACAAGCAAAAAGCAAGTTATCTGCAAGGCTCCTCAAGTAGAGCACAGGGAAGGTTACGTAAAAGGGAGGAGGGAGGAAACAAAGTTAGAGCAAGCACAAAGGTGTTCATATTTAGAGTTTCAACCTCAAAATCACGGGAAATACTGATAAATCACTATTTGATGAGCAATCTGGGTCACAAGACTCAATAATACCACATTGCTGATCAAAAGGCAGCATGATATGGTCAGCAGTGTTCACGAGGGGCAGTCAAAAAGTTGCAAACAGCCGCAGCAAAAGAAGGATTTGCTGTTATATGAAGGAAAGAAAGGAGAAAATTATAGAAGCAAGTAAACCAACCCTCTTCCATTTTAATTTGTGTCTGTATCCTGCTGAGGGAACAAACAGTTTGTAAGTTGTAGGCTGTCATGTAAGTCAGTAGTAGCTGCAGGGTAATAAATAGGACAGAAAAGCACAGGCAAAGTCTGATTTATGGGATCCAAACAGAGAGAGCCCAAATCTTGCAGTTATTTGCATCTTCCTCACATGCAAACAAGCACTGATGGGAAATTTCCTGCTGAGAAAAAGAGAGAGAGAGAGGCAAGAGATGCACTGGAGAGAAACCTGGTTAGAAAAAAAAGGAGAAAGAGGACTGGAATAATTTCTTTAGACGGGGTTTTTTTATATATTGGCACCAGAGCAGAGCACAGTCACAGAATCACAGAATGGTTTCGGCTGGAAGGGGCCTTAAAGCTGATCCAGTCCCACCCCTGCCATGGCAGGGACAACTTCAACTATCCCAGGTTGCTCCAAGCCCCGTCCAACCTGGCCTTGAACACTTGCAGGGATCCAGGGGCAGCCACAGCTTCTCTGAACACCCTGTGCCAAGGCCTCAGCACTCTCTGAGTAAAGAATTTCATCCCATCATCTAACCTAAATCTCTTCTCTTTTAGTTTAAAACCATGCCTGTTCACCTTGAAGGTGTCATAGTGTAGCTGTTCAGCAGGCAGCGCGGACTTTGGGAGCTAGGAAATACCATATTATGGGTTTTTCTTCTCAAATTCCTAGGCCAATTAATAAAATAGTTCCAGGCCTTGCTGTAACCATCACCCTGTTGCTCAGCAAGTTTCTGGTCTTAGATCTAAAGCAACTTTAAAAGTCACAGCTGGACAGGGGTGATGGGGAGGATGTGACCTGAACCAGTGTCCCAGCACCAAAGGAGGTATTTACCATGGCAGAAAATTAGCACATCAGAGCAAAGCTGGAAAGCAGAGCAACAGGTTTGAGGGGGAGATTCTATGAGAAGAATATTTCATCAACTTGCAGCTAGAAAGGGTGCTGGGAAATTATTTGCTTCAGAAAATGAAGCATTCTTCATTTGGGTAGAGATGGAAAAGGAAAATCTCCACTCCAAACTGCAATTTTGGCGGTTTTCTTGTCCCACAGTCTCAGTGTTGAACAGTGAACTAACTTCAAAGGGATCATTCTTTCCTTAACACCGAAACAGGCTCTTTAATTTCTTCATTCAGATAGGACAAATGCAAACACAATCAACATCAGCTGCTCCCTGGAGTTCAGTGACGCTGGCTCGGAAAGCAAATCAGCTCAGCTCCAGCATTCAGAGCTAAGTGCTATGCAAACTTTAAAAATCCCATTCACCGAATTCCTGACACGAACTCTCGCAATGGTCTCCATTTAACACCACTCACAGATTTCAAAAGCCTTTTGCCATCTCCCAGACTGGAAGCCAGGAATGTTCTGGAGCTGCCTTTATGCCAGTATCCTTAGCCCCATCAGTCAAGTGTTTACAGAGCTCCATCATTTTTTTCCTCATGAATTTTCAACCTTTTTTACTTTAGGATTAGAGGCTCAGCTTGTAAATGTCAACGTCTAAACCAGCAGAGGAGTTCAACCTTGAAGAGTCTGTAGTGGTGTGTTAAAAGGAGGGAGGAGAGCATTTGTGGCACCCAGACCTGGAGTCTCTGATGGCTGAGCACCCACAAGAAGAGATTGTGCAAGGAAGGGTTAGACTTCACCACAATCCAAGGTGCTTCAAGATGTACAAAGGAAAAGAGAACTAAGTTCAATAAATCAGGGCAAGGAAAGGACGCAACAAATAATTTTAACTGTTTTATATCTTGCCTCTCAGTTTGTTTAAAAACAATAAAACTAAACTCTGGGCACACGTTTCACACATCCTAAGAAACCCAACAGTGCACTATGCAGACTCACAGGATGCTGCCAGCAAAAAATCAAAGCTCAAATCAAGGCAAAGACAGATGGGGAATTCATCAGCACCTGGCTCAGGGAAGAATTTTTCGCTTCCACAGGTGATGTTCAACTTTTTAGTTCAGTGTCCTACGACAAATGCGAGACTTTTGCAGAAAGCCTGTTAGCTGCAGGAACTACTGCATGTCTGAAAGAGATCAGTATCTGAGCTTCTTTAGTGGCTGGTGCTACAAAATTTTTAATAGTTCCGGTAACCACATTGGCTTTGGGTATTTGCATCTACAGAAGGAGTTTTCTCCTTTCTTTGGAAATTAATTGGTTTCTCGCACACAGATGGGACCTACAGGTCTCACTATGGCAAATACACCCTTTGTTTTGTAGGTTTGTCGCTGAAGATTCTCATACTAACAGTCATCTGCTCTTGCTAAGAAATCTGGCGCATCTTAGCTTGCATCTAACATCAAGTAAAACATTACTTTTTTAACGTGGAAGTTCTTTCTGCTGCAAAAGAAATATATTTTGATGTGAAAGGAGCATCCCTATCCTGCTGAGATAACAGCTCATACTCAACAATTATATCCCATAATTGTCCAACTCTGCCTGAACCATACCAGAATCTTCACCAACATCCATGAATGGTGACAGGTGATACTTCAAGGGTCTTTTCTTGAATGAAAAGCAGTTAACAGCGTTGTAATCATAGAATGGATAAATTAAGAACAGCTTTAGATCCTATTTTCCAGGAGAAGCCCATTAATAACTTCCTTACAATTAAGCAGGCAGAGGAAAGATGAGCAGAAGAGAGGTAACAATGAATGATTCATCTTTTGTGCTAAGTCTTTAAGCTCAGTCATAAGCAAAAAAAAGGGTAATTTTGAATTGTAATGTCACGTGAGCATCGTTAACAATTAACTTGCATGAAGATTTGTACGTTAAAAAGGAACAAAGAAGAATGAAAAGCTGCCAGGCGTGTTTTATAATGGCACATATCTGATGGTCATCCACTGCAGGAACACTTCCAGGTAGCAAAGGAACAGGGATGAGTTCTTGGCATTTTATGTTCTTTTCTGAACATCAACAGTCCTGAGTTAATTTCTGTGCCATTGTCTTAAACCTCCTTAATAAATCTAACTAGAAACTAAAAGGTTTGCATGTACATCATGTATTTAGTCAAGACAGTGGTGTGATAGGAAAGCCATTATCATTTCCCAGGTTGTTAGAAACAAGGTCAGGTTTAAACCAGTACTCCCTGCTCATCTTACACAGGAACAAAAAGGTTACTGAAGAGAGAAACAAAAAAAGTGGGGAAAAATATAGATTGAACTGAGAACACACCATTAGTTTATGAACTTGTCTTGTACCCCTTGTAGCTTTGTGTTCCTCCTGAATATATTTATTTATGCCCTGTTTATTAATACAAACGAGAAACAAGGAAAGCATACTCTGGACTATTACTGCAAGTCTGTGTGGATGCAATGCTGAAAACTGGATCCTTTATATAAACTGCACATTTACCACTTCTCAAGGAAATGGCTTCATTTCCCAGCTCTATTTTGGAAGTCAAGCATAAGGAGAGGGAAATATTTCCTTTTGAGAGGACTCATGTTTCATACTACTGAAAATCTACAATACAACAGCTTTGTCTTTCATCTCCTTCATTGGTTTCACAGATATTAATTTGGATGGAAAGAAGAGAAATTGGAGCTACAGCACTTGGGGAGTGTTTGTAATCTCTTTGCCTCCCCTTTTCTTACCACACGCCCACCCAATGATTAAAACTGAGTTAAAGCAACTGCTACTGAGCTGCACTGGAGAACTAAACAGAGCAGTGCCAAGTCCAGGTAATTACCAGCCAACACCAAGGAGAGGAGTGTTACATTCCCTACACCACTGTGACTGCAAAGAAATAAAGGAAGAAGCGGCTTTTTCAGACACTCTGTTAATGACAGAGCCATTCTCCCTCATGCAGATATTTCATAGGCAGCATAACCCCCACAAACAGTCTGGATGCACTTCTCCCACTCCGTGCTGGTGTAGTACTCAAAGGAGCAACATCATCACGTGTCTTATCAAATGTGAGCTCAGCTTCTCACAGCACAGCATGGGCACCTTCTGAACACTGACTGTATGCTGTAAACTGGGAAAAAAACAGAAAGAGAGAGCAGGCAGCGCAGGGAACCCTCATTATCAGTGTCCTGACACTGCTGGCAGCACCAGCCAGGGACTCACTCCTGCTCACAAGGTGAGAACTTGAGGGCCTTGATTAACGTGCAGAATTCAGGCAGATTAATTCAAACATGCACAGAAACTTCTGTGATCTGGATGAACCTGATAAATTCCGATAGGAGTTTTCACACCTTCCAGCTACTTATTAATGCATATGGGAAAAAATACATTTTTAACAGTAAAACCTAAACCAGACGTGTACCACAGCCGAGCTTTTCTCCCAAATGGTTCTAAGGGACAGAGGGACGTGGTCTTCCAGCCACCCTGATGGCAAAAGAAGACAGTTGGAATACAGAATCTACTTTTCATATCAACATCCCCATCCCCTGGGTGAAGTGTGGGCACTTGAGCATCACCAACAGAGGTTGTGTTACCCCATTGATGGCAAGGATGTTATGCCAGTTTTAATGGGCACATTTGGTGTGAATATCTCAGGGTGTAGAACTGTCTGTGCATTAGGCATGAAATTTAAAAAATAAATAAATAAATAAACCAATACCAAAAAGCTTTAAAGGGTCTTTTACATATTCATCACATCTCATCACGGCTCTACAGGAAGTGAAATACTTTGGAGTCGGTGAGTCTCCTATATAATTACATGGAAGACAATTATCTTTTCATCCCAGGAACACTTCCCAGAGTATGTTACACACATATGAATCATGTACTTTCATACCCACACTGAAGTTCTTGTTTTCAAGGAAATCAATGGAGACCCTGGTGTGACATTTCTAGAACCAGCTCCAGCCCAAGATCAGGCTCAGCTGAAGAACACAGATTTTCTCATTTCTTATGACTTTTAAGCTCCAGATAATTCTTTCTTCTCGTAGAACTTTCTGCTGTTGAATAATTAACTGAAACTATTCTGGAGTCAGCTCCAGTTATAAATACTGAGACAGCCAAAATACCTGTAGAGCTTTTCCTTGATGAGTCTGTCTTAGAACTGTTAATATGAAAATTTCACAGTGTATTTCATACTGGAGAAGCTTCCATATAAGGATTTATTTAAATAGCTAATTATTTATCATGTTTTTCCACACCCGAGTATCTCAACTCCAACAACTTAACAGGGTTTGTTTGATTCAGTTGATTGTTTAGTGCTTGTGTCCAGGTTGTTTTCCTTTTTTTGTGGTTTGGGTTTTTGGGGTTTTTTTTTGTAAATTCCAGTACCTGCTTTTAGGAAGAGCCTCAGATCACTCGAGCAGATTTCAGGGTGTACCTGCTGAGTTAATAAACAGATGGTGGAATTACAGTGACAAACATCACACCAGAGAAGACCTGGAGGGAGGATGGTAAACAACTGTGACAAGGAACCCACCTCTCCCTCTGGTGTCGCTCAAGGCATCAGCACCTCATGTGACTGACAAAAGCCTGATAAAAGCGAGCTGTCCCAAATATCACAGGGATGACAGAAAGCCACTCAGGTAAGAGACAGGTTATTTTTTCAACCAAACACTTTGAAAATCAACTAAGACAAAACTGAAGAGAACTAGAACATCCCCTTAGAGGTCTGTGTTGAGGCTCAACAGGCTCCTCCTACCCCCTGTAGTAGCAGAACAGACCCTAAGAAAATGCCAGGAGCCTTAAAAGAATTTTAAGGTAGCAACAGGTAGCAGCAAAGTAATTTTGAGAGACTTCTGGAGAGTGAAAATCTCAGAAAAACTGGCTCATTAAAAATAGGCCATAGATGCTTTAATATTCCCTATTTATCAGCTCTGCATGGATTCCCATCATATAGTGAGTGATTAATTTGGTCATCCAGAGTACCTGGAAAGAGATCAGAGGAAAAAAAACAGCTGCAAACAGTCCTCCATGTACCCCCCCAGAGTTTAAAATGCTATCCACAGCCTTACCTAATGTGACAAGTGTCCTGGAAGGACACCAGCATTAATATAGACCTTAAATGATAAAATTCGAGCCAATTTCCACAGCACTTTAAACAATCTTTACACAAGCAAAGCCTACATTTTGCTCAGAACACCAGTAACTGCCACACAGCTTTTACTTAAAAGAAAATTACAGGCAAGAAATGTTCCATTCAGGTGTGAGCAGTGTAGCAAGACAGAGAATCTTTGGTTTGTTTTTTTTTTAACTGCCCTGTACAAAATTGTATTAAATTACTATATGTGCAACAGTGAGAGAGAAGAAATAAGAGAAGAGCTATTTCCACTGGAGCACCAAAGGGTGGCAAGGGGTGCAGATGGAAATGATAGGTTTCTCTGGCCTGGCTGTTATGATTGGAGAGTGCAAAGAGAAGAATAAATGTATTGTCATTTATACGAGCCAGAAGACAGAGAAGCATTAGCACATACAGCAAACAGCTGCCTGCAGAACTGCATTTCCACAGGATTACAAATGTATCTCCTGCCACTAAATCTACTGTAATAATTTGGAACTAATACAGTTATGTTCTTTTGTATAAGATTGCCAGTAATTACTTTACAATAATACATGGCTCTTAGTGAAGGTGTCCACAGACAAGCAAGGTGATGTGTGTTTAATTTCAGTCGCCATTTCATTTGCTGAAACAGGTGCTTACTGTCCAACTTGGGGTCCAGGAGTATGTGCATTTCAAAGTAAAACCTCTATTTTGATATCTACCAAATTTTTTTCATTCAATATTCAGAAATGGAAACTACTTTCTGTTCTAAATACTCTAATAAAACTTCTTGTACATAGGGAAACAAACAGATGTTTCAATTAAAAAGATACACAGACACACTTTTAAATCTTAATCTTTGCTGAAGAAACACCCTGTGATTTTACGTTCCTCTGATGAAGAGAAAGCACGTGAGAAGCAGAGATTTAGCTTGGATTTAGCAGGTTTAGAAGCAGGACTATCAATTGAGCAAAACCTCAATTACAGGCTAATTAGATGTATGCTCAAGTACATTATTACAATTCAATAACCATCTCTTCAGAATTAAACAATTCCAATTTGCTTTCATTTCAGCCTGTGCACACGCATTACAAATTTGCTATTATTCACACTAAAATTAGTCAGGCTGGTTGGAAGTCCCTGTGTGTCACAGAGTGGCACCAAACTGACCTCAAATGAGCCACTTAACCTCACCTGCTTCCTAATCAGGGATGAGGAGCAGGGCTGGACCTTCCCACAACAACATCACTCCCTTAAAGTTTCTTCCAGGTAGGTGCATTGCTGAGTAATCCAGCAATGAAGCCGTCAGCATCTCTCCTGGTGGACATCCAGCCATTCATGGGTTTAATTTATTCTTCTATTTTTTCCCTGCTTGTATCAACAAACATGAAGTTCGAGGCACCTAACTCAGCGTGGAGTGCTCTGATACCTGGTTGCTCTGGAAGGCTGCCTTCCCTCTATTCAGCTGTGGTACAATCCTAGGTATGACACTCTTGGCAACTCAATTCCCCTCTAATCATGAATTAATTCCTCCAGATTTGAACAAGATACGAGATCACCGAGTGGGAATTAAAAGCACTTGGCATCCAGCACAAGCATTCTCTTCATGATCTGTGTCATCTGAACATCTGCACCGCACAACACTCCAAGGCATTATAGAGGCATCTGATCACCAAGTGACAGAAACAGTTTGCACAAAGTAGCACAGTGGACAACTTGATCTCATTTCTACAGCTGCCCTCCATTTTCATACCCTCCATTTAGACCAATAAATTATACCCTGTGAGCACACCCAGACTTCAAATTCCTCTCCCCCCAAGCACAGAGTACCTCAGGAACTATTCAGCCACCTTCTGAACTCACCACCTAAGAGTCAGAGAGCATTCTGTGGTGCAGCTCAAGGCAAGTTTGAAAAATAAATAAATAAGAAGCCAGCATAGGGAATAGCCCTTCACCACATGCCTTCTGAAGGTGAGATTGAAACACACCTTGCATGTGTCAGGCTCTTGAATCACGGTAATTAACACTGCTAAAATCCAAACACCCTTCAAGAACTACTGATGCTTCTACTCTGGACTTCAGGGTGTCAGCAGAATCAATCCCAGCATTTCCTGCCAGCAGCCCTGAACAGTCTCTCCTGACACGAAATGCTCCATCACAAGATTATTTTTGCCTGATAAAATACTGGAAAGGAAAGCAGATGAAGCTGACTGACAGCCAAACTGTTGAGCTGACTACAGTAAAAATCTCCACAGCCACCGTATTTTACTACAAAAGCTTACAAAGAGGGCTGCGTCCGAAGTTTAAATTCAAATATTCAAGATGCCGACTTAAACTCATGTCACTTTTACCCTTTTTTCTTACTTTAACACAAATGAAAGAAGAAGGTCCAACAGAATGCCAATTTTTATAGGCAGATGTCCTCTGGGAGGAAACGCTCCTCTTGCATGAGTTTGCTGGTTTCATGCTCCTACCTTTCACAATTAACTCGGCGTAGTTGGAGACCCCGGAGCCGCCGTCGGAGCGGATGACGCAGCGGTACTTGCTGATGCTGCGCTGGGACGTGTCGGCCACGCTGACCGTGGCGGAGAAACGCCTGTGGTTGACCACTCGAGTGACCATCAGGGCTGTGTCCCTTCCATTCCACTGCTGCAGAGGCACAGAAAAATAATGCAGTAATGGAGACAGGCAGGTCATGCATTCGTGCATCCAGGTGTAATTCATGCCCTGGGGTGTTTAACATCAGTCAGAGCTCCGTGTTCACATTGCTGGGGGAGGTTTTGTACAAGCACAGCTTTTCAGGGGGAGACTTCAGCCCTTCCCTCGGGAACTCCACAGGGCTGTGTGAGCTGGGCCTTAAATATTCTTATACATAAGTGAGGGTGGGGAGGCCCTGGCACAGGGTGCCCAGAGAAGCTGTGGCTGCCCCTGTGTCCCTGGAAGTGTCCAAGGCCAGGTTGGATGGGGCTTGGAGCAGCCTGGGGTAGTAGAAGGTGTCCCTGCCCATGGCAGGGGGATGGGACTGGATGCACTTTAGGGTCCCTTCCAACCCAAACCTGTGATTCCACGATATATTTAAGTTTGCACTTCTATTTAATATTTGAGATATATCTGGGCATTTAGTGTGTTCTAAGGATATAAAGAGGGTGAAGGGTCTAGAAGGGAACCCTGTGAGGGGCAGCTGAGGACACTTGGCTTGGTCAGAGTAGGAAAGAGGAGTCTTTCAGCAGAGTCTGCAGCTCCAACCTCTGCTCTCTGTGACCAGGGACAACTCCCAGGGAATGGCTGGAGCTGTGCCAGGGGAGTTTAGGCTGGATATCAGGAAAGGTTCTTCCCCCAGAGGGTGCTGGGCACTGCCCAGGCTCCCCAGGGAATGGGCACGGCCCCGAGGCTGCCAGAGCTCCAGGAGCGTTTGGACAGCGCTGCCAGGGATGCCCAGGGTGGGGTTGTTGGGGTGTCTGGGCAGGGCCAGGAGTGGGACTGGATGATCCTGTGGGTCCCTCCCAGCTCAGGATATTCCCTGACTCTGAGATTAGTTCCTGCAAAGGCTGCAGAGTGGCAGCTCTGACTGTGCAATTCCACACAGTGTAATTAGAGGCCCGGCTTGGATGTGAAAACACAACAGATGAAGGCTTTGTGTTCACTTGGGAAAAGACTACAAATGAACAGATTCTGTAAATTTGGCCTTTTCAGATGCAAAACTCTGATTCTGGACCAATTTAAATAAATTGGTTGGATGAGCAGACATCCTTTATATATCCAGCATTCCCCAATAAACCTCTCTACCAATGCCAGACCACATTTTTCCAACTGGAAAAGGGACAGACGAAGAATTAGCCAGAAATTGTTCTCCACAGTATAAACACCTCAACTTGCTCATTTGTCCAGTTTATTAGGAATTTCAAAGGAAAGAACATTGCTGTTTTGCCAGTTTCCAGTAAACAGTCTTTAGGGGTGTTTCCAAGGCTATTTTCATTAAATGTTGCAGTTTTAGAGAATGGAAAGCAGGTTTCCATTAACAGTAGCTATTATTTCCTCCCCAAACTGCTTCTCACAGTTCATATCGCTGCAGGTCAGAATTGTTTTTACACACATCTAATTGTAACTGCGGAAAGATTTTAATGAAAGAACCCAAAAAAAGATAGAATAAGTCAAAAATATATCTCAGTGGATGCTAGAGGTACACCATAGGTAAATAAATTTAAGGTAAAAATGTAATTTTTAGGAGAACAGCTGTGATGAGAGCACAGCTACTGAACGTAAAATCATTTTTATATAATGCCAACCACGTTTCTCACCAACTTAAGCCTTTTTCCCAGTACTAATTTTAATTTTTATGATTAGGTAGACCAGTTCCTATTTTTAAACAAAATTTGAAAATGTTATTTTAAAAATTTATTAAAATGTCTGAAGTCAATTATAAAATTTGGTAAAATATGTTAATTATTTGACTACAAAGGCCCTTCCTGTCTGCCTCAGATGCTACAACTACGGGGTGATCAAACCCTCAGTCACATCAGTCCAAGCTGAGAATAAAAACTTCTTTCTGGCTTTCGTGTTCTCCAATTTATGTTGGCCCTACGTATGTGCAACAAGAATCCTCTTGACTTGTTTGGGAGTCAAACATTTAAGAACCCAAAGATTTTAGAAGTTTCTGGAATGGTAATGCTGAGAGTCCTCATATCAGAGAAATTCCAGGGGCAGGAGAAATTATTTTGTACTTCACGGGGAAACACACACCCCATGTGTTGATGTGGGGGTTGATGTCTGTTCCATTTCTAACTCTAGCACTAAAAATGAATTCTCAAGGTTTTTGCTGCACCCACCTGAAGAGCAGGACCCAGACAAGCCCAGTCAGTAGGCTGCAGGTAAGACATGCAAGGAGGGAATGTTTTGGTCTTTTAGCGAGTGACTGAAAGGAACAAGACCAAGTCTGCTATCGACGCAGCCGAGGGAAACTGGGAGCAAGGAAGGCTGGGTGCAAACTGGGTTTGCATATTTTAACCACCCAGATAAGTAATTTCAGACTTTAGAGATTTCCTTCTTAACAATTATCACCGACTCTGGGCTGAGATCATTTACAGAGGGTGAGAGGAAAGCAGATGGCATAATAGAGCAGAAGGGAACTTGTTCCTCTTCCTCTCTCCTCTGCTTTATGGCTGAGTGTTTACAGGTATGCGGGCATTTGTTTGAAACCAGAATTTTGCTGTCACTGGCCATGTTTTCCATTTTCTCTATCGTGATTCCATGCTTTGTCACCTAAACTCCCATCTAGAAGTGATTTAAGGCAGTTCTTCAAAGGATCTTGATGCAAACATTTTGCCTCGCCGCCAATCGTTCTCTACCTATTTATTTCACTTGCGAAAGCAAACAAAACCCCAAATTAAACAAGAAAAACCACCAGGGCATTACTTTACCTGGAGCCAGAGCTTGTCGTGCTGTGACCACTTCCCCCCGGCGATGCACTGGAACGTCGCGTTCTGCCCCACGTTCACCTCCACGTTCTGCAGCCGTAGGAAATGGGGGGCTTTTCCTGACAAAAGAGGCAAAGGATTGCAAGGGTAGAGCAAGGCAGGAACCAACTGTGCTGCACCCACCCAAACACTCAGCAAAGCCTTGGGGCTCTCCTTGCCAAAGTGGCTTTGCAGAATAAAGCTGCCCTTCAGTATTTAACTCCTCCCTGCAGAGAGAGGTGGTGATGGAGCTGAGAGAGGGTGGCCTAAGGGATCTTAGAGAGCCCTGGCACCTCTAAAAACACAGACTTGGATCAAATCACAAGTTCATGGTCACGCACAATTTCTTATTGCCTGCTATAAAGAGTAATTGAGTAATCTCTTTTCTTCAGAAATCTATGTTTCTAAAAAGGTCAAAAAAAGTCAAATGCTTTTGTGCTTGTCAAGCATGACTGACCCAAACCCCATTTTCACAAGGGTCTTTTATTGTTTTTCTTTTATTGACTATCAAATACGTCCTAGACCTTTAGAGTAATGCATCATCAATATCAAATCAGATATTAAATTAAATATTCATTTAACTGACAGTATTGTATCACTGGTTTAGTTTAAGATCACTGATATCAGTGTTTTTCTGACATTAAATTCAGCATTAGTTCAAAATTAAACCAGTGATATGAAAAATGCAGGCATTGGGGTTTTTTTCACAAGGGAACTAGATCAGAGGATTATCTTTTTGATTAAATACCAGACCGAGTTAGGTCCCTATTTAACTTAGAAAAGTAAAAACAAGATTACAGCAGTGAATGCAACACCTTTAAGTGAACTCATTTCTTGCAAGGCTTCAGAAAAAGGTTTGTGAATAATTTGAAAAGTTTTAGTAGGACACCCTGAATAAACTCACTAAAATGGTCAGTGTTTTCCAACATCATCTGTACATTTTCTAACATGATTAGACACTGAAGTACATAATTTCAGAGGACATTATAACCTCTCTTCTTCTGTTGGAATCAAACAGCTCCAAAGAGATGTGGGCATCTGTGGCTGTGCATGGCTGAGACTTGATGTACAAGTGTTTGACACATGAACAGGGAACACATGTCCCTACACCACGTCAAACGTTTTGATCTGCTTCTGTGCCCCATCCAACACAGTTTGCTGACAGTTCCTGCAGGACAGGGACTCCGCACCATCCTGCTTTCTGGGCATCAGGAATTTGCATCAAGGTTTACTGGAAAACTCCCTCTGGGTGACATTCAGAACATTCTACGCAGTATTTCAGGCTAATTCTAATATTTCTGCCTGCAGGCTACCATGGGCAGCTGTAAGTCAGCTACAAATACAAAGGTGTAGAGTCCCACCAATCCCAAAATCCTGGTCCTTAGGTCTGCTCAGCTTCTGGAGCATGGGTTGTCCTCTGATGGCAAGGGCTCACGCACACAGTGCCAATGAGCTTTTAGCATAAGGAAAATGGATATTCCAGTGTACTGCTTCACAGGACAAAGGTAAAAAAGAGGCAGCACCAGCAATATATTTATTTTTCTGGATTACTGCATCATTAGGGGCATTTCACTGTTTTTGCTGGCTTTGGTTTGCCTGCTATGCTGCCATCTGTGAAGGTAAAGCAGAAATGAAGAAATAAGACCAATGATTTCAGCAACATCCAGGGTCAGCAGGAGCTTCGTGGTCCCTGCGTTTTGATTTACAACAACTGTAAAACAAATCTGAGGGGCTAAGCCTGTACAAGGAAAGGGAACACGTGGGTGACATTTACCCTGGTGACTGTCACCGCTGAACAACAAAAGCAGCGCTGGGAACCAGCCAGGAGAAGCATTTACAGAGAGACTGCAGAGAACTGGCAGCTTGTAATGAGCTCTGTGTGCTGGGGGTTGCAAACAGATTAAAAAAAACTCAAACAACCAACCCTGTTTGAATCGTTTTGGTGTTGAGTCACCAAGAATGCACTTAATTTTGAGGAAGGACCTGTATATGCTAGCAGAAACGGATTCAAAATCAGTTTACTTAATTAAGTGGGGATATAACCCAGCATCCTGCCTAACTGCTTTAAATCCCATCGTTTTCTTGTTGAGACTTTGCCCCATGGTTTGTTTAGTGGCCTCTCTCCCAGTGAAGGGACCAGAGATCGCCCTACACGCCGTGGAAGGCACAGCCCGTTTGGGGATTTGTCTGGATGCTGCCAGTTATCAGCAACATCTGGTTAATACAGACTGTAAGTATTTCTTAATGAAGCAAATGCACCCAAAGGCCTGAGCAGTGAGCACATGGTAAATACAAATATCATTTACTTAAGCAGCAATTAAGCACACTGCAGTTATCAGAAATGTCCTGTTAAACTTGAGCAGAACCATGTCTGTCACATTGAATGGCAGATGTTCTTTGACATTCTGATCACAGCAAAAACAGTTGATTTCACTCCCTCCATATGATCCATCATTTTTTTGTGAGCAGCTGTCACTGACTTACTGAAACCATGAGCCAGAAAGAGAGGTTGTTAAAAAAAAGTCTTTGCAAGAAACTGTACGTTACATCCATAAAATATACAAAGTCCTCAAGCCCCGCTGAAGGGGTGTAAAGGAACCAAGCAAGTTCAGACTCAAAGTCTGAGGCTCAATGCTTCTTTAAACATAAAACAAGTGAATAAATCTCAGCTTATTGTTGTGTCTGCAACAGAAGAAATGCAGCACTAACATTTTTGAATAGTGTAATGAAGCTGCATTAGTTTCTACTCCTGTATAAGTGCAGGGTCTGAATAAGATTTATTTTTAATCTCTTTACAGGCTTTCTGAGCAGGTCTGTGTTGGCATCGACCGACCTTTGGGACAGGCCTCTTACCAAGGAAACACTGAAACAATTTGTTCGGTTGCTCTTTTCAGAAGTTAACCACACAGGTTGTTATGAGAAGCTTTTTAGATTGTTTTCTACAGCAATAAGATTAAGAAATAATAAAAACATCAGTTAATTAACAAGGAAAGAAGAGAGAATTCCACTTGCTATAAACTGAGAGCAGCTTTGCCTTTTGCTCAACTTGCAAAGATAGGTAATTATGCAAGGCTGACTGTCCTTGAGGGTCTTGAAGGGATACAGGACATTTCAGTGCTGACCCAGCTGGGTAAATCACTCCTTTAGACTACAAACTGCAGCCTATAACACACTGGTACAATCAGAAAAATAAAGAGTGCTCACTGCAGGGATGGGCGAGAACTCTGACTTCATCCACAGCTATGTACCCGGGATGTCCTTTCAAAGAGACAGATTCAAATATCACCTGAAATACAAAAAAAAAAAAAAAAATTCTGAAAAAGAACATTTACATGAGTAATTTCAGCAGTCACCACATTCTGCTGCTATTCCAATGTCTGAGTCATTTGAGGCATTTTGTTAATAACGGAGGGACACCAGGGCAGTTCAGTGTGTGCACACAATACCAAATCCATTGGGGATGGAAAACAAAGAACTAGAGCAACGTTCAGTAGGATCAGAGACAACCCTGTGCATCTCTGATTTGCTGAGAAGCAAAAAGTGCCCTGGCTGTATACACACACCTACGTTCATTTAAGCACCAGTGCAAGAACATTAAGTGGATAATAATTTGATATCTTGTTCCCAGCATGCTTTGGAAAATTGGAGAAAGCACTACATGAGATAGAATTCTCTTCCTGGATCAGTGACCATGCATGGATTCTTCTGGAGAAAACCTTGATTTGCTGTGCAGGCCCTTGCAGTACTAGAAAGTAAATTACAAGCAAAGTATGATGCTGGATTCTGGACTGAAATAAGATATTCCCAGATACAATGGTGTTGTTTCTGCCTCTCCCTGGATTCCACTAACATGATCTGAGAAGGAATATTCTTAAAAAACATGTAGAATTTCTCTTCATTAATGGTACATTAACTGTATTTTCCTTTTTTTATTTGTGTACCTGGATTATGAAAGCATTCCAGTAGCGTGGGTCTGAAAAGAGAGATATTCCACCACAGATGAATTAAAATTCTCATCCTTCCCTATGGGTTTGTGATTTTTACCTGGAAAATTGCTGTGAAGTATCTTGTTATAAAAATATATGGACTATCAAAAAATCAGCAGTGCAGGGAAAAAAACCAACCAAACAATAAAAACTAAAAAATCTGATAAAGAGATCATTAAAAAGAAGTTAATTGTTGGAAAGTGGGGCAGTGGAAGGGAAGGTGGAGATCTCCTCAATCTGGGGATCAACAACAGGACATGGGGAAATGGAGCAAAGCTGAGTCAGGGTAAGTTCAGGTTGGACATCAGGAAAAGGTTCCTCAGTGGGAGGGAGATCTGTCCCTGGAATGGGCCCCCCAGGACATGAACACAGCACCAAGCCGGGCGGAGTTCATGGAGCACCTGAAGGACACTCTCAGCCACATGGTTGGAGTTTTCAGCAGTCCTGTGAGGGAGGAGCAGGGAGCTGGATTTAATGATCCTTATGGGTCCTTTCCAGCTTGAGTCTACATGGAACAGGAAGTTTAGAAATGTCAAGCCATAATAATAATAATAATAATAATAAATAATAATAATAATAATAATAATGATGATGCAGACTGTGTTATATAATCAGTGATGCTGCCTCCCAAATTAGTGATTCTCTTCCCAAAGGAACGAAGCTCAATCCCTTACTACGCTAAAAAAATAAATGGGTGGGGATGGAATGGGTGCTGTCCTCTGCATCTGAAAGGGAAATTCCCAGTCTCACTCCATCTGACTAAAGCAATGCTCACACTGTACTGAACTGCTCGTTTTTGCATGAGTAAATAACCAGGTTTCCAAGGACAGAGTTAATTACACGTTCAGCCAGCACAGCTATTGCCATTAGAGCAGTGTTCTGGTGCAGCTACTTGTTCCATAGGAGAAAGTATTTCAGTCATTTGTAACTTCTAAAATTCACTACCGGAACACAGATTTAGCTATTTAAAACCAATTTTCAACAGTTCTTTTCATTCTAAATAAAAGCTGGCATTCCCAGCCTGTCACTGTTCAGCCTCTTTATCTTCTTCATCAGAAGATTTAATACAGTAAAAGGTTCAACTGTCCAAATGCTGCCCTGGCTAAAGATAGACCAAAAATATCCTTCCTAACTACAGAATTGCTGTTGTTAATTTTTCTTTGCATTTGGGTTTCCAGAACACAGTTGCTACTCAGGTTTCCATGACTTCCTAAGATCTCTTCCCCCAATTCAAAACACAGCCAGATGTGAGATCTGCTGAAAGACATCCATAAGGAAAAAAAAAGGCATAAAAACAGGTGGGAAAAAACCAAAACAAAACAAAATAAAAAACAACAAACCAGGCAAAGACAAATTAAGAAAAGCTCAGGTGCTAATAATGTGTAGAAACAAAGTTCTCCTCCAGAGGAGACTGGACAACAATTAGGCTGCCCAAGAAACACTAGGAAGAAGCAAGCCACTGGAAGATAAAATATTCCAAAAACCATTAGCAAGTGTATTGTGTTATCAAGGTCCTTGATAGGCTTTTTAGGGACTGCATAAAATAAGAGTATAAAATAGAAGTCTTTAGTATGGAAATTATAATTACTTTAGCAATTAAATAACATTCATGATAAAAATTACATTTACTGGGAAGGTCATGTGAGGCACTACTGCAACTCCCTTCAGACTTGAATTCAAGTGCAACATTACAGCTGCAAAATCTTATTTTAGTTTCACATTTGTGAAAAGTCATAAGCCACAACAAAGTAATTCTCAATTATCTGCAAGTCAAGAACTCGCAGAGTTCTGCAGGGCATTGGCATCAGCTGTGACTGGATGGCAGAAGTAAGCACTAATATATGGAGAACTGTCTCTGGTTAATTAGCAACACGTGCAGGGTCTTTAATACAGCACAATACAACTTAATCCAGTACCAACCGACTCAGCCTCCAAAAAATCCCTGCCCACTGGTGCAGAATCCACTGAGTAGAGGAATCTTTTCAATTCAAGCAATATTGTTTGGCTGTTTGATTCTGTTCTGCTCTACATTCAGATATTCCTTTCCCAGTTCAACCTTATACATTATTGTCTTTTTGTGTCTTTTGAAGCATCTCATCCCTATCAAAGTGAGAAGCACGGAAGCACCCGGGCTTTCCTGAAAACAGGGAATTGAGACCCAACATGAGGAAAAGGCAGGAATTAATGTTTATGGGGCCCATTTCTGCAAATCTCACACCCAGAATCCCTCATGTCCTTTTAAATTCAGCTGGAAACGCAGCAAAATGGTTCAGACATGCAACGCTTTGCAATTAACAATGCTTGGCATTTAAAGTACTTCTCAGAAATTAGTATAGTTGACAAAATACACAGCTTCACTCTTAAAAAAAACATTCTTAAATGCTCCTGAGACCTGCAAATACAAAGTCATTTCATGTTCCCCTCCCAATAAACAAGCCCCCGTTCCAGCGCTGTGATTTACCAACAATGTCTGTGTTAGCAGCGTAGCCCAGCTCATCTGTTGTGCTACAACAGTTTTCTCCAGGCATGGATCAATAACATTCCTTGCTATACATCAAAAAAACACCTTCCTGGCAGACTCCAGTGCTGCCCTTGGTGCATTCTGGGGCTTAGTTCATCCTTATGGCAAGCAGTAATTCAAGATTACACGTATTACCTTTCTCCAAGAACCATTAGAGCTTTTTCTCGCTGCGCTGAAAAACATTTGCAGGCTGGGAATCCAAGTACAAGTAACTCCAGGGTAGACAAGATAAATCTCCCCACATTTCTATCTCACCTAAGTGCTTTTGCAGCCAGATGACTCCTATGACCCTTGCACAGAACTGCCAGACCTAAAATATGACCTCTGGTAACTGGTTTGGGTACCAGTTTTCCACTAGCCACGTCTCCAAAGTTCAAAGTACTCGACAAAGCCTCAGACCAGAGCAGAGAGATTCAGATTTTTTTTTTGTCTGGCTGAATTTTTGATGCACATTCCAGTCCAGGATGGTGTAGTTTCTGTGCTTTAGGAGTATAATCGACATTTTGCCTGATGCAGATTTCAATATTTAGGGAAAATATTGTTCTAACCTGGTCTTTTTGAAATACAGAACATGCTGTCAGGCCTCTTGTGTAAAAGGAGCTCTCCAGGAACGCAATTTTGATTTAAAGCTGACAAATAAATGACAAATGTGAGGGTGGGGAGGCCCTGGCACAGGGTGCCCAGAGAAGCTGTGGCTGCCCCTGGATCCCTGGCAGTGCCCAAGGCCAGGTTGGACGGGGCTTGGAGCAGCCTGGGAGAGTGGAAGGTGTCCCTGCCCATGGCAGGGGTGGGATGAGATGATCTTTAGGGTCCCTTCCAACCCAAGCCATCCTAGGATTTTTTTAAATACCCTTCCAATGGCTCATTCTAGATCATGGGTGTGAAACAAGTCTCTCCTCAG
This sequence comes from Eulacestoma nigropectus, assembly GCA_013397775.1. Classification (NCBI taxonomy): domain Eukaryota; kingdom Metazoa; phylum Chordata; class Aves; order Passeriformes; genus Eulacestoma; species Eulacestoma nigropectus. Next base: position 5,292,811 of record VZTE01004705.1, read on the forward strand.
GCAGCAACACACCCAAATTTTGTCGTCCTCCCGCCTCTGGACTTATTTAGCCAGAAGTGTCACTTTAGGCTGCCAAATACCAGTAATTTTTCCTCTTCATTTTTTCAAGCTTCAAGTTATCTTTTTTCTTTTTAGTTTTTTTTTTAAACCTTGCTTAAATGTAGAAACTCACAGGACTGCAGACCAGCAACAAGGTGATTTATAAAATCAGAGACTGAAATCAGTCTACCAGACCCCCATAATACCAGGACAGTTCTCAAATTTTAAAAGCCACGCTTAAGGAACAAAAATACAGGTATGACAAGAAGGAAACATAACTCTCACTCATCACAAAGTTAAAAAAAAAAACCCTTGCATTTTCTAGGAAGGAACTACTCCTGGGCAGGTACTGCTGCTTTCCAATCCATTCATTTTTGTGCTTCAGTGGAAAATTCTTGTTTGATTTAAAGGATTTTATTGCCCAGGAAAAGCAAACTTGACCTGCCAAAGTACTTGTAAAAGACCTAAGTGAGGCTCAGGAAGCCTCCTATTGATATATCTGAGAGCAGGATCCCTCTTAGTGCGAGATCAGACTGCCTTTTGCAGGTTTTTCAAGCACTGATTCTCTGGGTGAAAGATCATTTCTGTTATCTCTGTGGAGCACCAACTATGAAGCAAATTCTGGTTGATGCCCAGGATCACGTTAATATGAATGGAGTAGGAGCACTCCAGCGTGCCTTCAGAACAGTCACAAGTTGTGCACTGCCCTTAAAACACCACTTTCCACGCATTTGCATCTCTTTATCCTTCCCTCTCGCCCGCCTGGTGCACTCTGTGGATTCTGCTGGTATCCACAGCTCTTTCAGAGGCAGAACATGAAAGCATCCTCCTTCAGCTCAGATTTTACAGACCTCCTACCCAGTTATTAGAAGCAAAAAAAAAGAGAGGCTTTTCTACCTGCTGGTTTTTATACACAGACTATTTGCTGCCTTTTCATAGTTCATTCTATCCTGGTCCCTATCTCACTCGTGGCTTTTATTAGCATCACATAGACATCAAATCTCCTGCAAGGTTTAGGATGCAATTACCTCCCAGGCTTGTTTTTGGTGTGTCTTGAATACAAAACAAAACAAAAGTCTTCAACGCATAAAAAGTAGTGTGTGAGTCCATTGTGTGCAAATTATCTAACTGAAATTAAAACAAGGGCTCCAAAGCTGCCACATGAAGTTTGAAGTGGACAGCAAACAAGTAGGTGTAAAACTAATATAATCAAAAATATGGCAGCCATTACCTTCCTCAGCTTTGTCCTTGTTTAAAAAAAAAAGGTCTTCTAACAGAATAAATAAAGCTGTGCTAGAAAGAGGAGGAACTGAGGATCTGGCGAAGAATGTACACATTTGACACCATGGTACAAGAATTTATTAGTACCTTACATCCTTACAACCCCCCATATGGGCACAAGGTGCAAAGCCAAGTCAATGAATGTTCCTTCTTATGGAACCAACCAAGGTCCAAAAATAATCCCGGCAAATTTATGCAGAGTACAGCTACACATCCAGAAACTCAGTTCTGTCTGCAGTTGCACAGTGCCACGGCAAGTGCCAAGGGAAGTGGCGATTTCATCAGGAACGAGTGGGTCTCGTCAATAATTGCCTCCCATCCATCACTCTGTGGCTTGTCAATAACTAAAGAAAAAAGGTGAGGAGGGCACAAATATGTCAAGCTGCCTATATAACCACTATAGGTGAATTTATTCTGAGAGGAAAAATCAGGGAGGGGGGCGTCAATTTTCAAAACTAACAATATATGTCCAAAGGAGAGAGAGGGGAAAAATATTACAAACCCCTACCTGATAAAAATGCGGCCAGAAGGTGCTGATAGCCAGCTCTGCCTTCACCCACCCTTCGGTCACCACTCCCGAGACGTTCCAGATGGGGTTGCCCTGGGGGCCCCCATTGACCTTCACGTAGACGTTGAGGGAGCCGGGGCTGGAGCGGTCCCTGCTGGACAGGTAATAGTGGAAGTCGATGCAGTGAGTGTCATTTTCCTTCAGCGTGGGCAGCAGCAGGTGAGCTTTCTGCCCCGATGCTCGCCCAGAGCTGTTCACCATCATGAAGGAGCCTGCAGAGCAAACAAAGAAGAGAACAATGAGTGGGTTTGCTTGGATTTTTGGTATAAACAGCTCCATTTGAAAAGTCAGTGGTTCCCTCTCAAGCCACAAAGCACAACATTCCTCTGAAGGAACCAGCTGTTTGATGCCTGTTGTTAGGTAACAGAGAGAAAAGATATTAAAATTGCAGGTATATACACCAGGAGATTCAGGGCCAGCTAGAACCACTTTAATTAAATAACTTACAAATCAAAATAAAAATACTGTCTTGCTTGTATTATTTTATCGCCGTGTGATCACACAGTGGCTCTAAACAAAAGCACATTCCCATTTCAAGCAACAACCAGGTTCTCCTGCTGCATACAGTCCCCCGAAAGCACATTCAATACACGATAACAAGTGACAGAATGAGAGGAAATGGCCTCAAGTTGCACCAGGGGAGGTTTAGTTTGGATATTAGGAAAAATTTCTTCATGGGAAGTGTTGTAAAGCACTGGAACAGACTGTGGAGTCACCATCCCTGGAAGCGTTCAAGAAATGTGTGTGGTGCTTGAGGATGTGGTTCAGCGGTGAGTATGGTGCTGGTGCTGGGTTGATGGCTGGATTTGATGATCTATAAAGGTCCTTTCCATCACAGTTTTATGATTCAACACAAAAACTACAACAGACCAAGCCCTCAGCTGATATTTGCCTGCATGGCCCCACAACCCTTCATCCCAGTCCATACATGTGAACCCTGGCACTTGAAACTTTTGAAGGTCGTGTTATGAAAACCCCAATTCAGAACCCAAACAAGTAAGGCTTGTTGACAGAACAGCAACATCTTGACTCGTAATAATGCAACAGGACAATAATTCTTGTGGGAGGGAAGGGTAGGCTGAATTTCAGGAGGGAAATGTATACTGATGCAATTTATGGGCTTGTTAACCTGGAAGTCTGCATCATATTAACCATGGCACTTGTTGTTGAACTCGCATTTGGATTCATCAAGCAGTTATTTTACAGCACATTGTGCCTCCGCTCATCTCCTCACAGATGCATCAAGGTGACAAATGTCAGCAATAAGGGAGAACATGATGAGAGTTATTTGATTCAATTCTGGCTAAAGGATCTCCTTTATGTGGGTGCAGACACTCAGAGAGAACTAAAGAAATCACCGGGACTGGGGTGGAGGGAATCTGTGCGTCAGCGGCCAGGCAAGATAATTTTTAATCAAACACAGCCCTCTTGACACTCCTGGCTCTGATGCTGCTGCCAGGCCACGCTACAAATGTGTTTGCCTGCTGGCCTCTTGCAGTTCACAGAAGATTGAGCTTGAAAAGCCCTCCCTCACTTCTGACCCATTGACTTTCCCTCTTCCTCGCCATAGCAGGTGACTCAGATGAGCCAGGCAAACACTGGGATCAGTTCTGTACAGCGAACAGTCATGTATTATAAATTTATAACAGCTACAAGCAACGTTCTCTCACAAAAATGAGGTTTTTTTCCCTGTGTTTATATGATAGATATGCATTTTGTAAAGGATTGACAAGAAGAAGTCAATCTTTTTTAAAAAAAATAAAGTTACGTACTCTAAAGACCTTGGAAAATTCAAGCGCAACGCAAGCACAGCTGGGGAAGAGGAAGAGACTAAGAAAATTTATAGGCAAGATGGTCTCTGGCAATGCTGCCTTTCAGTGGAAATGGAGGAAAAACAAAAAACAAAATGGTCTCAAATCAAGGAATTCCAGATTCACAGCAAGGACTTGGCGAAACATTAGCGCTGAATCCAAACTTTCTGATTTCTCTCTAAAAATCAGGATCCTGAAAAATGTCCATTGCTGATGTAACGCTGTTCATAGTCAGCAGTAAATTCCCCTTCTTCAGCATGTAACATACACACACTACTCTTAAAAACCTACTCATATAAACTGAATTTTTAAGAAATTGAAATTTGGGTTCTGTTTCTATGACCTGAGAAAATTTATTGCCAGAAAGCACAGTTGCCAGCAGGCTCGGAGAGGCAGCACAGCCTGAGAGCTGAGGCAGCAGGCTGGAAACCTGACACAGGCAGGTGTGGGAGGGCTGATTGTGACACCCAGCTCCATGAGGGCTGGAGCCCCTCTGCCCTGCAGCCAGGCTGGCAGAGCTGGGGGTGTCCAGCCTGGAGAAGAGAACGCTCCAGAGAAAGCCCTTCAGAGCCCCTTCCAGGACCTAAAGGGGCTCCAGGAGAGCTGGAGAGGGGCTTGGGACAAGGGCCTGGAGGGACAGGAGAAGAGGGAACGGCTTTAAGCTGAAGGAGGGTAGATTTAGATGGGATATTGGGAAGGAATTGTTCCCTGTGAGGTCAGTGGGGAGGCCCTGGCACAGGGTGCCCAGAGAAGCTGTGGCTGCCCCTGGATCCCTGGCAGTGTCCAAGGCCAGGTTGGACGGGGCTTGGAGCACCCTGGGATAGTGGAAGTTGTTCCTGCCCGTGGCAGGGGGTGGGACTGGATGGGCTTTAAGGTGCCTTCCAACCCAACCCATTTTGGGATTCTAGGATCTCTGTCATTACACAGGTGCAAGAACCACTCTTCTGCAGAGAATTTAGGAGGGAAGACACTGTAAAACTGCTGATAAGGGTAGCATGGTCTGGGGGAGCTCAGCAGCTGCTCTGAAATGCTCTGCCTGAAGCATTTCAGAGCCACTTGAGTACAACGAAGTTCCTCCGTTTGCCAGATCCCACCCTGGAGGAGGCTGGTGCAGACCAGTGAATCTCTCCAAGAACAGCAGAGCTCCTGTGCCTTCACAAGGTTTTTGACCAAGTGCTTCCCACACTGGGGAGGAACCCAGGAAAAGGGATTTTTACACCCTAATTGCTTGCACTGCACCTGGCACAGCATTCCACTTCTGGGCATGCCTCTCAGCTTCCCTCTTTTTCATTTGGATAATACGTAGATTATCCTGCCCTGAAGAACTACTCTGAAGCTGTGCTGTGTCTAACACAATACAGCCCTGAACTGCACTGGGGGAGGTAAGAGCTTCAATGACAGCAAAAGTTAGGGAGTATTTCACTTTCACAGACCCATATATAAAAATAACGAGCTTTCCTCTGGGAGAAAAAAAATCAGCTTTTATAAAAAGTCCCAAGCAATAATTACAATTTTATTTTTTGCCACCCACAAAAAAATGAATCACAAGCTCTTCGTGGTGACAACGGCCTTTTGTGCAACTGCTGACAATTCTGGGGAGGGTGGGGAGCCTGAATCCAGCGACTGACAACAGCAGCAAGAAGAATACCCATCCACCAAAAAGTACTGAGCAAAATCATTAGTCTTAATTACTAAAAAAATAGCCTTGCAAACAATTGTCATGGATAAATTATTCACAGCTTCCTATTTATAGCATTTGATTTTTTTAATAAGTGTGTAGAGAAACAGGAGGAAATTCTATAAGAAACACAACTTTCTCAAGAAAAGTCCTGATAAGAGGTATTTTTTTATGACAGTGGAAAAGATGAAAAATTCCCACTAATAGAGCCATCTCTGCCAGAAAAAAGAACTCATACCTTGTTTAAAGGAATTTGTTCTATAGGAACTCTACTACAGTCCTTTGTTTCTGCAGAGCCTTGGAGTGGCAGCTTCCCCTACAAACTCTTCCCCGGGATACTCAGGCACAGCCCACCCCACAGGATCCCAGAAAGACACCTCAAGCCTGGCCATCCTAGGGGCTGAAAACTTGTGGTCTCATCAAGACAATCCTTGACACAGGCACACAAACAAAATTCATAAAATATTCATTCTATAAAAATCAGCCGTGAATAAATGATATCCTGTATCCTATAAATTGGCCCCAAATATACAGAGTTTTATTTTCACAGTGTGAACTTGGACATGGATCCTGCCCTCCAGGACCTTCACAAGGCTGCTCTGTGTGCTCCAAGATCAACAGATGAGATCCACTGTCCTATTGCAAATGTCCATGGAACTTGTGTGGGCAAGATCCATCACTTAGGGGTAGGTGAGAGATCATGAAAACAGCTCCCACCAGGAGAAAATAAATAAAAGACAAGCCAGCCTTTTAAAGACAAATGTGGTTTTCCTCATTATCCTTAATAAAAATTGACATATTGTGATTCAGGCTCTGACAGCCTTCTTTAGGCTGAGCACAGAGTTGAAGCTGATGGAACTTATTCTCAATTTATAGGCCTATGTGTGCAAATAAAAGAGATACAATCTGGTCTGGCACCAACAAATCACTTGTCACATTTTCCACTCTTACAAAGGACTAAGGAATGAATGAACATGTCACAAATGGAAATTATTGATTAATAAATGACTGAAAGCCTCCTGAATGTCTACAGGAAAGAATATGAATAAAACAAAAGGTATCTTGGAGAAACTCTTGTTTAGACTGTTGCATATCTAATTGAGGAAAAAAGAAACAAAAATATCATTGAGTTTCATTGTTTTGTTTACTTCCTTCCAGAAAGTTCAAATTTCCAAGTCTACACTAAACCGAAAAAAAATGAATTTTGGGGGGAAAAAATTATCTATGCTGGGTAAAAGTTCTTCTTTATGTTTATTTGACAGAGAAGTACAAGCTCATTAAAGCAAATTGAGTATAAGGCAAATTAAACATGGTGTTCTTGGATCAACAGGTTAAATTAATTAATATCTTGCTTGTTTTATCCTGAATATGCAAAAATGGATGTGTTATGCTCAGATCAGTCAGAAGCAAGAGGATGGGGAGACGGTAAATACATTCATTTTCAAAAATCCTTTCCAACGGCAGGAACATAAAACGCCACTCTCTCCTAGTTATTAAACATACCACTGAAAATTGGGGAAGTAAACCATGAAGTGCTCTCTAGCTGGCCATAAATTTCAATTTTTCCCCTGCTTGGTGGATAATGATGCCTTGATAAGCGTCCTATTATTGATGCATCTGCAACATAGCTCCTGTTTCTGGAGCCGAAACGCCGCTCTGCAGCAGATGGTGGCTATTGTGTTTGCACATCACCACTTTATGTTTGCCTTCTCTCACGTCTGCAGTAAAGAGAAGGCCGTAATTGAGTTTTTAATGGCTTTGCACATTGTTCATTAAGATTGCATGAGTGTGTGCTGACAAATGACAGCTGAAGGAACGAGGCACCGAGACCCCGCCAGCAGCACCCGGCAGACCTTGGCTGGTGCTGTCTCACTGCTGGCTTTGAAGAGCTGCGCTGCTTCAAAAGTCAAACTACACCAACCATTAAAGACTTGAAAAGAAAGCTGTCAAAACGCTCAGGTGCAAAATGAAGCTTCTAAAACCTTGAAAACTAAACTCAGGTATACAGTGTTGTTTTAAAGCGCAAACTCTTCTCAACATAAAGAAGCGGGTTTCCAGCAGGTGCACCAGCGTGTTTTTAGACACAGTTTTGTTTATTGCCAAAGAGCAACTCTGTCTCTAAGAAAGTGAGTCTGACACCTGTCTTTGTTAAGGCAGAACAAAGCAACATGGGATAATCTGGGCTGAAGGGGCCTCGGGCCAAGCCTCCGCTCAAAGCAGGATCAGCTCTGAGCTTACCACTGAGTCTTCCACACCTCCCAGGAGGATTGCCCATCCCCTCTGGAAAACTTCCTCCCTTGCTTGACTGCCCTCATACTTTTTTCCCTTTTATTCAGTCCAAAACCTCTCATTTCCAGTGAGATCCTTTGTCTCTCATCCTCCGGGCACCTGCCGTGGTACAAACCAACTTGGAATTCCTGATAACCTCCTTGTAGGAACAGATTTGCAAGGCATGACTTTGCTTTGCAGGAGTGCTCTGACTCTTTCCCAGCGTTCCATTCCCAGTGGATGGGATGAGGGTCACTTCACTATCTCATGCATTGACCTGGAAGTCCTTTATCACAGGGATGGCTGCAGAAGGACAGACTGAATAAGGGGTCCCTCTGAACTACCTTCAAGTTGGCCTGAAGGTCATAGAACAGACATTGAACACTGTCTATGTTAAGTATGACAAAATATGTTTATGGACAATATAACCAAAAGTCCATCTACCTCAATACTTGGTTTCCAGCAGTGGCAAAGCAGCCACTTTAAGCAGAATATGAGAATCAAGTTGCTGTGAAGTAGAATTTACCATTTCAGTCTTCTGGCAATCAGCAATATAAAGATTTTTTTAAAGTTAAAAGCTGCATCTATCCCTTTCATTAATTAGCCACAGAATGATCTTTCTCTCACCATTTTTGTTGAGTCAGGAATAAGACTCTGTCAAGAAGCTCTAGAGTTTAATTATACATTGTGCTGGGGAAAATAAATTAATATTTCCACGCAGTTAAGCTTCTGTCACTTAATTTGTAGTTCTTATTTTACGAAATTTATGATTACCTACCTGCTCCACACTTCCCACATTTTTGCGTCCCTATTTGTGTATAACACTGTAACAAGGCTCAGAAATCTCTTCCCCTCACTGATGTATTACAGACAGCAGCATTTCCATAAACCCAGAATTTCTCTATCTTATAACCACATCCCTTTTCCAAGTATTAGGGCAAAATCAGACCCATGGGGTTTATTTCTCAAATATGAGTCATACTGAATTAATCTACCAGTGAAATTAAGTGTTTGATTCACTGATAAATATGAATATAAATGGCAAGTTGAGTTTAGTATCATTCATGAGGACAATTCATTCACTTGGGAAATTGCTGAATAATAGGGAAGAATTTTTTAAAGACACAGTCTACTATCTGTAAAAAGCTTTTCTTCTGGAAATGAATGTCATGAAAAGAATTATTTTGTTGGAGGATTTTTGTAAGAAAAATCTTCTCAGAACAAGACTGATCTCATATGCCTTCAAGTATTTGCTGTAGTTATTTAAAGTGAAGGTTGTGACATAAACACTTCCCCAGTCATCCCTGAGAGAAGAAGTGTGTGACAAAAGTGGGTCCGGTTTGCCCATTTCCCAAAGGCCTTGGGAGGAGAGAAGTTTGCAACCCTTTTGCTTTATCCATAAAGCCAAATAATTATGGGACCATTCTCAGAATTAGGAAAACCAGGTTTCCCACAGGTCCATAAGTGCCAGATGCAGACTTTTCCACTGACCAAGACATGAATGACTGCTGCATTTCCAGTAATACCCAGACACTCCTACCCATAATACACACATGGTTTGTTATCAAACGACACTTCTTTGACAAATGTTTTCCAAAGCCTGAGTCGTGGTGACCCACAGACACTGAAAGTTGCTCCTAACCCAGGAATTGTCTCCAGCCAAGGGGCAACTTCCCTTTATCCACCCCTGAAGTTAATGCTGAAGAAAGGAACATCTGCTGCAGAGGCTTCACCAGCCTGGTTGAGAAAGATTAAACTACCCCTGACAGAAGAAACAAGACAAAAATACATCATGGATTGCAAAGAAAAAGAAAGCAAAATCACATTTTAATGGCTTGCTGGTGGATCAGAGTCACCAAACTCTCTTCAGCTACAAAATCCATATGGGAAGTGATAAAGTGACAAATAAGCCAACAAGTTCCTAATTAGCAGAGGGCTTTAAGGGGAATAATGGGATTTCTGCAAGAGGCTGTGAAGCAGGGACTTGGGAAGGGCTCAATTTGTTAATGGGATGCTCTTTTAACCTTTCAAGAATATTTAAATCAAAAATAAAAATAACTCCTGCCCTGATGTTATTAAAAGCTTTCTTCTTGCAGTGTAACCCCATGTGCAACTTTTGGTCACGTCATTCTGTGGCCTTGACAAGGACAGCCAACGACAGAGACTGAGAGATTTGCAATAGAAAGACAACATGCAGGACTCGGGTTCTGAGTTCATAATCTCCTCAGCGAAATGTTTTTATTCTTCACTGGCCTGAAGAAAATTCAACTGAAACATGAAGACAGAACTCTTAAAAATAGCAATGAAAAGCAGCACTTGGGAGAGCAGGAGTGCCCAACACTGTAGAGACAAGAGGAAATTTTTGAGCACAGGAGGGACTTACTGCCTCAGTTTTTCACCTAGGCATGATCTAGAACTGCAAGAAAACTGACTGTAACACCACGAAAATGACAAGGCAGGAAAAAAAAAAAAAATTGTTCTTCCTCTATTGCCTGTTTCTGGCCTCAGCTACAGGCCAGAGTGGTCTCCAGTAGTCTGTACTCAATATAGGAACCTGTTGGATCCAGTGTGGAAAATCAGCCCAAAAAAATTAATTCTCATCTATGTGGACACAAACACAGCAATGATACTTCACTACACTTCAAGAGGTTTGTTTTAAAGACATTTGTTGACTCAGTGAGCTCCTGAAGGCATTGACATCTAACATTTCTAGTCTATACCAAGAACTGCACAGTTTATCACAAAGATTCACGACAAATTTTCTCACTTCAGTGGTGCAAGGTGATCCAGCATTGTTTTCTACCTGCAACTCTAGAGCACAGTCCTTTCCTCCTTAAAAATCGCCACGGAGAACTTCTGCTAGAATAGCATCAGCACTCCAAACACATTTTCCTCTCCACCAACAAACTCAAATTTTTATTTACAACATAAATCATTGTCCATGAGAATTCAGGAGAGCACCTTTGCTCTACAGTTACAGCCATGTGGCAGCTGTTCTGTGTGTCAGAGAATCACAGAATGGTTTGGGTTGGAAGGCACCTTAAAAACCGTTTAATTCCACACCCCTGCCATGGGCAGGGACACCTTCCACTATCCCAGGTTGCTCCAAGCCCCGTCCAACCTGGCCTCGGACACTTCCAGGGATGGGGTGTCCATCTGCACAACATATCCCATGCTTATGCCCAGAGTCCATTGCTGTTTCTAGAATGTTCCTCCCACATTTTATAAACTTTTCTTTAATAAAAGCCTGATTGCCACGGCTGAGAGCCTGGCTTCACTGAGAGGCAAAAACCTATGTGGGCTGTAGAATCAGAATGAATTCTATAAATCTCAGAAGTGAAAAAACTTTTTAATAGACTCATTGCCGGCATTCAGTGTTGCTAAGGTCACTGCTGTAGTTTCCTTCAACAGTGTCCTTATTCTATTATTTATAAATGTGGTATAAATTGTTTGGCAGTGCTATTAAAAAAAAAGGGTCCATTAGCAATGGAGTTACACCAATCTATCAGGTAAAGGCATTTGTAATAAAAAACCATATAATTCTCTCTAAACCATAGTCAAGAATTCTCTGCAAATTTAACTTTGTTACATGATAATTTTTCAAAACTGATGAAAATGTACACTAAACCCTGCAAATTGAACAGGATTATTTGCTTTTTAATTCCAGTAGCCTAACTATCACTAGCTTACCACTTTGGTAAAATGTAGGCAATTGATTTAAACGGTTAATAATGGTTATGTAATTAAATGGGCAAATAAAAAAATAGGGGGATTCATAATTTCTTCATTTGATGACATCAGAATTCCTGTTCTTAGCACCCAAGAGCTTTATTGCAGCTGAACCTTGAAATTGAAGGCCCACAGAAATGAGCTGTGGGGATGTGAGTCACAACCTCTGCTCAAAGGCTCTCACACAGATATTGCTCAAGAAGGCTCAGGATTCAGCAGAACACAATTTATTCCTCACCTGATTTAACCCGTGGCGTAACCTGCTGCCAAATGCACCTCTCTCTCTTGAAATACCAACAAGAAAGGAGTTCAGAGGTGGTGGTCAGTACTTTTTGAACAAGTAATTGCTGCTTATTCTGTATGCCTCAGCTTTGTATTCAAACACGGAGCTTATTTTAAAAATTAAACTCTGTATCTTGTTAAAACCTTATGGTTAAAAACAAAAACTTCTCCAACCAGGTAGATACAGATACAAAGAAAATATGTTTTAGTTGGTGACTACAAGCAACTGAATAATTAAATCAATGCATCTCAGCCACTGCAACGTCAGCTCTCCTTGGAGGGGGCAGCAAGACTAAGCCAAAAAAGTCTGCTGTTTCCCAGTGTAAAACCTCTCTCCAGAAAGAGGATTTGATATGCTTAAACATCCATGACATGCACAAAAGTTGGATTAAAAAGTCAGGTTTCCAGTTCTCTCTGTCCCATGAATGTCTGATATATGCAATGGTGAAAAGACAAAGAAAACAACTTCCAATATCACGTGATTATCCCCATAGCCTGCTCTGCACTACACAGATACAATGGCTGATCAATTAAGCCATTGCAAACTTAACTATCCTTAACTGTCCTTTGCCAGGGCAACCTTTGTTCTCGACTTTTATTTTGTGTTGATCTTATTTTCCAACTTTGTTTTTTCTCTGAACACATCTTTTCATTTTTGCCTAATCCTCTCCTCTAGCAACATTTTAAAAGACAAAGCACAGACTACAAACTCCATCCTGCTTCCTTCTCCCTCACCAAAGATGCAGCAGCTGTTGGATGCAGCCTCATTTGTGAGAGGTGCATGGATGAATGGTTCCAGGTTCACAAGAAGGAATTACTATTTTAATAATAATTCATAATTTAATTTGGTTTAATTTGGCTACTCTAAAGCCACTGAGGTTGAATGCTGTCAGGTGGCTACCCTGGTGTTGTTCAAGGTTCCCAGGCTCCAGTCTACCGTGTCTAAAAAAAGCCTCTGTGTCTCCAAAGCCTCACAAGACCATCAGCTGAGACAGCTCTACCCAGAGCTTCCTGCTCGTGGTAAGTTAATAAACTGTGCTTATCTTCGTGCTGCTGTGGTTAATTAAAACTGACATCAAATCTAAATTGCTGGGCCAGTTGGACCCTAAAGGTTGAACCAACGAGGACTTCGTGGAAGCCACTCTTGAACTGCCTTTGGCATCAGCCAGGCAGCTGCCAGAAGTATTTTGGTGCAAACATCGCTTTCCTGGGAAGCGCTGAGCTCCACGGTTCAGGCACATATTTCTTTTCAATACATCAGGCTCTTTGTTTGCTTAATCATTAAAGACAAATAGCTAAATATATTTTATTACATAATTCTAGAGTATTAGGAGAGGTTTACATGTCAGCCAGAATTAAATGTCTCATTAGCAGGCGTGCAGCTCCATTGCCAGCCAACATTCACGGTCTCTGCAACTCGGGTAAAATTTCCATATGTTTTGTATACGTAACATTTTCCAGGAAACTGCAGAGGGATGATTACCTTTTCTGTTTGTGACATATTAAATGTAATGCCAAAAGACAACCGGAGCAAACGATGACTGAAGAGGAACTGTGTCTTCAGCAGTTTGTTTTTACATAACTCTGCTCCAGCCATATGGTCACTTCTGTGTACATCTAAGAAATCAACACTACAGCTCGAAACTCAGAATATGTTAAAGGTCAGAGGCTGAGCTATTTTTGCACCAAATTTTCAACTTTGATGAGCTCAGTTTCTGAGCACTGGGTGCTGCTGAAGTCACCGCTGCTATTCTGGGAGCGCTGCGGCATAGCCAAGGATGGAATTTGGCAGAGTGGATTCAGAAATAATTAAGGCCATCTCACAAGGCACCACAGAGTATGGCAGCACAATTTCTCAAAAGGAGCAGCTCCAAAGTGCCAAAGCTGAGGCTGGTGCAGACCCCAGCAGAGGTGTGTTGGCACAGGGGGAAGGAGCCTCAGTCATTCCAACTCATGGCCCTCCCAGCTGCGATCACTGTCATTTGCTCACTCCCATGGGAACTAAATTAGACCAGATTTTTCTTCTAAACACAATGTGTGTTTGCCTATCTTAGCTCCTGTTATAACTGCAGCAACTTAAACAAGGGGTCTACTAAGAGCACCCTTTTTTCCAGAGGATTGTACAATTCAAAGGGACATTTTCTAGCTGAAAGTTTCTGACTTAGATTTCAAAAGAAAAATGCCACCTCGAAGCAGCTCAGTTGCCAAAAGTGGCTGGTCCTGGTGTTCAGAGAAGGTGCCCAAGTCTCCGTGATAAAAGACTAATTTAATCCAAAAAAGCAGCTATTTCTGCATCAAATGATTAATTTGGTGAGTGGTTCACACCACAACACAGTATCTGTGCTTAAAGAAATCAAGAACCCTGCAGTTAGAATTCAAGATCATTAAAATATATCCATCATTACACCAAAGTCTAATCATTGTTTAAGGAAACATCCGATACTGACTGAAATTTGACAATTATTTTTGCTCAAATGACTTGACAGTTGTGTTTAGTAACAAAGCATCTTTTTGAGTAGCTTGAAACATGCTGCCTTTGAGCCACTCTATACGTGCCGCTGTTTTAATCAAATAGTCTCAGCACACTTAAAGGACACATAATTTGCAATATTTTATCATGTTTCACTTCTTGGTCTTTTTGATATTAGGCAGAAACAGGATTACCAGTGTCTACAAAGGCTGTTACTCCCATGTGCTTTTTGAGCTAGATGCCTGTGTAAACAGTTTTTACTAAATTGCCCAAAAGTACAGAGAAATTTATTTCCTGTGGACTGCAGTTCATTTAGAAATAAACAGTGTTACATGCACGTTGTTAAATTTTTATTAGAAATTAATGATATTTACTGAATCACATTTTCTGGTCCAGATTTTCCTGCTGAAAACCAACAGGGCAGGATACTACCAGAGCCATTCTGAGCTCTGCAGGCAATGGCAGATGGACCTGATACCACTGCTTGGATGGGAACTTCAAATCTTGTAACCGCTGAGTTCCTTGATCCATCTAAATCCACCTTTTTCCCTTGGTTCCTGCCAGAGCAAAATGATTGCTTTTATTGAGTTTGCAGAGTAAGCAGAGTTCACAGTGTTCACCAAAAATCAGCAGTTCTACATGAGAAAACTGCCCCCAGCCCACCCCAAGTTGATGAGCTGTTAGCTTGTCTTGAGTTCCTCACAGCTCCCCACAAATTTTTCTCTCAGTGCCACTCTACTTATCCGATTGTCCGTGTTCTCTTACAGAATGGAATTTAATGCATTATTAAGAAGGACATTTGGGCCATCAGTTGTTAATCCTCTGCCACATTTGACTATTTGCTGTCTCCAATGGCCTTCTAAACCCACAGGGAATTTTGTTTCCCCCTGAGGATTACTTTATATAATAAACTCTGCAAAGGTATTTCAAAAGCTCTGAAATACCTGGTAAATCCAGTTTAAATCCATTATTACACTGGCACAGTAATTTCTGCACAATAGAAAATCATAGCTTTCCTCTGCAAAGGTTCTGGTGGTGAGTCTGCCGTGTTGGACTCACCCTAAGTGGATTCATCTATTTATTATTGTTCCAATCATATTCCCTCCAAGCTTCCTGGAATCATCCCCATTTTCTTTTCCTCAAAGAAAAAAACCCCACTGCTTTTCTATTTACTGGTCAATTAAACAGCTATGAAAGAAATACATTGGCAAAACAGCCACTTCACTTCAAAATTTCCTCAGATGATCAAAGACTTGTTGCTCCTCACCAAAACGATAACTGGTCGTTTGCCCAACACTTCCTCGGTCTGACATCCACGAGAAAGATCCATAAAAAGACACAGTAATTTCTAGAATTAAGACTAGTGCAAAGTAATCATTTGGATCCTCTGAAGCGTGCATTTTTCTCTAAGTGAAGCAGCTAATTGCTGCTATTCTCCCTGACTCACCAGTTCCCATTTCCTGCAACTAGGAGATTTAAATAAACCTGGAATCTCCTATTCTTATTCTGAGCTTCTCTCTTCACCACAAATTCAAGTCTCTACACTACAGTTTGAAATTATTCTTAGTAGAATCCTTTTCATTTTGGAAAGTTGAATGCCATTTTCATCGCCAAAGTTTACATTTATTTGAAAGGCTGAGAGATTTGGGGCTACTCAGCCTGGAGAAGAGAAGGTCCTGGTAGACCTTAGAGCCCCTTCCAGAACCTAAAGGGCCTCCAAGAGAGCTGGAGAGGGACTTGTGAAAAGGACCTGGAGACCAGGACAAGTTTTAAATTGTCAGAGGGCAGGGTTAGATGGGATTTCAGGAAGGAATTCCTCACTGTGAGGGTGGGGAGGCCCTGGCAGAGGGTGCCCAGAGCAGCTGTGGCTGCCCCAGCCCTGGAAGTGTTGGTCAAGGCCGGGTTGGACAGGGCTTGGAGTAACCTGGGCTAGTGGAAGGTGTCCCTGCCCATGGCAGGGGGTGGAATGAGGTCTTTGGGGTCTCTTCCAGTCCAAACCATCCCACGATTCTGTGTTTGATACACATCCAGATCCATACCACCACTGGCAGTAATTTCATGTGTGTAGACTCATCTTAATTCTTCCACTGGAAGCAATGGCAAGATCTGCGTGTACTTAAGTGAAAGAGCAGCTCTCTGACACACTTTCAGTTGACTAATTCTATTTATCAAAATTGCTGTAATTTAAGAAGGTATAAAATATTTGTGGGGATTACATATTTTGCTCATTAACAGACAAAGAATACCGAGAGATGTTCCTGGCATAAATTGGAATAAAAACTAAAATTCTAAATTAAATGTCTTGGAACAATATAAAACATTGAGGCTTGATTGGATGTTACAGCAGAGCACTTCAGATGGCCAAGAGGTAAAGTGGAAACTTCTGTCATGTTTTAGAACCTGAATGCAGCTTCAGTACTGGCAGGACTTCAAAAGGGAACAGAGATTTTTCCACAGGCAAGGCTTATCCTACAATTCCGACACGTTGCAGTAGAAACAGGTTGTAAACACCTTGAGTAGAAGGAACTCAAATTAAAATACACTTGAGCAGTTCTCTGGGGTTCTGATCCTGCTGTAAATGACCCAGACAAATGAACCTCCCCCCTGAACTCAGCATGGTCAGCATCAGTGCCAAATTATTTACAAGCATTTTCTCAGTAGGATTATCTATCACTGAAAAATAATTACTCCTCACGGCCTTGCAAACAAACAAGCCATTTATGTAGGATTTACACTGAGTTAGCTCCAATTCCTACAAACAGCCTGACCTTCTAAGCATGCAGATGCAGTTAAGCTTTCAGTTTTCCCATTAAATCCAGGATCATATTCCTACTCCTCCCAGACTAATATATCAAATTCTACCCTTACTGAAGAGTTGTGTTCTAGACCACACCAAGCATCAACATTGCTCTGGCATGGATTTGGGGATGGAGATTTTCCCAACATCCACATCCTGCTCATTTTTAGAACCCGGTTTAAACAGTTCTAGCAAACCAGGACGATTTTCATTCAGTTTTTCACTTGTACATTCCAACTAAAAGTTGGAGGACTAGAATTTGGATGCCATCCTTCACATACAGACACACAAACACACACCCCAGGTTCCTGTCAGCCTCTGGATGTAAGAGTTTTTAATCCACTGAAAATAATATTGTAATTCAGGATGCACATTAGATTTACCCACATCACACACAGTGTGACAGATATTCACTGTACTTCTGCCACTAGAAATGCCACTTGGTGTCACTTATTCCTTTGATTGTCTTCACAACACCACACTAAGCATTAAAGAGACGC
The DNA here is from genome assembly GCA_013397775.1 of Eulacestoma nigropectus. NCBI lineage: Eukaryota > Metazoa > Chordata > Aves > Passeriformes > Eulacestoma > Eulacestoma nigropectus. The sequence goes on from VZTE01004705.1 coordinate 5,310,234, forward strand.
CTGGCTTGTAAGAAAACACAGCAATCTCTCTTGATAAACACGTGTGCCTCTGAATGTCATAGTTACAAGTTGCTGATATTTCCCTGAAGTGATTAAAGCTCTCAGATCTCTTCATACAAGAAAACTGCCCTGGTAACTTTATCTTTTGCAGATACATCCCCCAAATCTTCAAAGTATTTGTCAAATAAGTGCTCAGAACTCTTTCCTGATCTGTGCAGAATACAGGTAGCAGCAGGATACTTTAACCTAAACCATCTTGGCTTAAGGCGGCAACTCCAGAGGAAAACTGAGTGCCTCTGGAGTTTTTCAGATTGCACTCAACCAGACAGCTTTGGAGAAAAAAAAATCACAGGAGAAATAAGAAAACATCTTCAAATGCATAAATGAATAAGATTTCTTCCTCCAACAGTTCAATACAACATAAAACAGATCATTATAAAATCTCGTTTATTAACATTACTTAAGCTTGCAACACAGTCCATAAAGTAGGTGGTTAAAAATGCAGCAGTGTTAACAGCAAAACCATGGGATAGATCTTTTACATTTTCCCTTCCAGAGGACCCTTCCACAGAGTGGCTACTACTGGTGTTAACTCCATGGGCACCAGAGCAGGGTCAGCACACATCCTCCACGCACAGGTGCTAGAATGACACTCCTCTCACAGATGAAACCCTAATAAAGGCTGAATTAGAAAGTTTATACTCCTGAAAAACAACTGCTGAAATCACCTCCATGTTTATCACAGAATAGGTTGAGTTGGAAGAGACCTTAAGGATCATCTAATTCCAACCTCCTTGGCCATGAAACGTAGGCATCAGCAGTTTTTACCTTGGAGGTTCTGCTGACACATCATCAGAGTAACCTGCATAAGTTGCTCATTAATTTGTCATTCACAGAGATCACTACTATATTCAACTCGCTGTGAGGAGCAGCCTCATGAAACCCATAATATTTTCCTTTAAATGGAAGTGCACTTACAGGTAGCCAACTGCATTGCCAGGATAATCAATTTCTCAGGAGCAACGATATCAGATGCTGGACAGCTTGAGTATTTCTCAAGCTACCAACATTCCTTAAACAAAAATATAAATACAAGGGCATTTAACCTGCCTCCTCTTGTTATTTGATAAAGCCCTGAGATGCACTGATCCTTCAAATTTGGCCTCTTAATTGTGTCAGTGATCTGCGATAACTCAGAGGGCAGTGATGCCGTAACCTCGCACGAAGGGCTCGGTGCTGCTCCACACACAGAACTATTCCCTTCCCAACTCTAAGGCAGAAGGAAGTTGCTACATTAAAACAAACACTCATTTAAAACAACAGTAAAAATCCTAACTTAAGATAGTCCCTCTTAACACTCTTCAAACAGCATTTTCAGTGGCTGAGTAAGAAACGTGCTGAGATGGATTGCTTCTGATTGGGATGCAAATGCAGAACGTACCTGTGGAAAAGCAGAGCTCCTTTCCATCTGTCCAGTGTTCTCTAACACAGAGCCCCATGATGTGAGCCACCAGAGGAACTGAGTTTGAGCAGTCCTGCCACCTGACAATTGCTTTGCAAATTTGCCTGGTTATGCTGGGAGGAAGAATCCAATTTCCAAATCTCCAGGCAGTCCATTTAAAACACACCTTTCCATTTGGAACACACACCACTTGCAGCTTGTGCTTTCCTGAGACGCAAATATGTTTCACCCTTGTAAGGCAAAGGCTCAGAATATTCCACTACAAACTGGAAACATGCCCTGGATTTACTTTTGCAACACAGATACCTTCACGAAATTTTGATTTCATACTGCTGCAGGTACCACATGCTAAATGCAATCCTTCCTCAAGAAAAATAAATCATCTTCTTTAAGAATCTTATCCTACTTTTCTTTCCTTCTAAAATATTGAAGATATTACTGCACCATTTTAAACAGTTCAATTTTTTTTTAGTCAATGTATTGTGACAACACATAAACGAATTAATGAGAATTAAGATAATTTGCTCCATTTGGCTCAGTTTCTATTTTGCACTCACACAGCCTCTATCAAGGGGACTAATTTGGAAGAACAGTGGAGTGTAATTTCTTCCTGTTACCAGAATCAGCCAGGCTCAGCATGCCACCATTTCCCTACCAGTTTTTTTAAGAGCTGTATTTCTAAAGAGTATATCCTTAACCCCCCTGGAAACCTCTGGGCCATTGGAATACTTATTTTTCCTTAGCATATTTTTCTTACCTTCTAGTGTAAAAGATTGTTCTAACCATTTGTTATTTAAGAAACTACTGAACAAGTCTCCTCCATACACAATGGTGCTAGAAATCAAGCATCAAAAATTCCACATAGCACCAAGTTCTGAAGTATTTTCTGGGCTTTTGGGATTTTTTTGAGGCTAGATGATCCTCAAGGTCCCTTCCAAACCAAGTCTTTCTATGATTCTAAGATTTCATGTACTCAACCACACAATTTTACAGCCAAAGTCTTATAGGATGTGTTAAAATGTGAAGTACTGCTTAGCTATAACTTTGAAATTAGTTTAATTACTCATCCAGCTCTGAGAAATGTTATTACTACTTTGATGTCTAAGATGTTCCACGGGTAAGTCAAGCCACAATCTCTGGGTTTCCCTCCTCAGCACGGCGCTCCCAAGCATCACATGCAGCGTGCCAGGGGAATTTCCAGACAAGGATGCTCAGGGCTGCACAGCCAATTCCAGGAGGAGCTGGGCAGTTGGGGAACACCTGCTCACTCATCTTTACCATGCCAAACACCTCCCAAAAAACCAAAGCCTTCACAAACATTCAAACCACACATATCAAATTCCAAGTATTCTCACCAACACCGTGGCAGCACTGGAAGCTGATGACACTGACAACAAAGCACAACTGAAGAAGTTTTAGGTTTATTATACAAGGACAAATCACAAGAAAAATAAATTTTATTCCACTTTTTCACTGAACTTCTCAGCTGTCCCAGCTCAGACCGTGCCCTTGCTAAATCTCAGTAAAACCAGAGCCAAGGCTCCCAGAGCCAAGGTACCCTGAGCCAGAGCAGGGTTCTTAGGACTCATTCCTCACATTTATCACAGCCAGATAGGAGGTGTGAAATGCCATTTACACAGCCAAGAGGGCCACACAACAAACCACAACCTGGATTTAACCTCGAGCCTGTCAGTGCACAACCAGGAGTGGCTCCAAAGGCTAAGGCAGGACCGAAGCAATGAAATCAGCTCAGTTGCTGCCTCGTCCTGCAAATCTCCCAGAAACTCCTTAAAAACCAACACTTTCCTAATAAATGTAAATATTGGGAGAGCGGTTCTTCCTTCAAAGCAAATACAGAGCAAACACTAAGGTCAAGCTGAAATTAGTCCTATTGTTTTATATTCCAACAATGTGAAACTGTGGGTTTTACTTCAGATAAAAAATATAAAAATTGACAGATCCCACTTGATAAGCAACTAATTAGTCTGGTATTTTCTCTTTAGATTCAGCTATTCTTTCAAATAAAATATTACAAGAAATCTTATACTGAACAGTTGCAGTACAATACCTTTCAGAGAAAACCTTCTAAGGCTGGGTAATTAGTTAACAACCTTGAAACCTTCAAACTGAAAATGTTTTAGGCTTATTATACAGGAAAAAATCACAAGGAAAAGAAATTCTATTCAGCTACTGAGAATCACAGCAGAGTTGCTACTGCTCAAAGGTGTGCTACCAGAGAATTTGTTGCTAAGACAAATTTTAAATAAGCGAAGGATCTGAAGGTCATCTCCAACACCATAAAACTCAGAACTGCCTTTCTTTCCTAAACCAATAGACACATTCCTGATGTTTTATTGTCCTGATATCTCAGCTTCATTGGGGAGTTGCCCCTTTCTGCCCCGAGAATGTTGCAAATTTGAAAGCAGATACAAAAAGTGGGAAAGGAAAAGAATCCGTCCCTCTTCCCCAAAGAGTCCAACCAGCGCTGCTGCCCTGAATAAAGCAAACACAACAGAACGTGCTCCCTAATTAATGGAGTGGCATGTTCTGAGTGTTCTAAAGACAGAATTGCTCAAATCTATTACCCCACCACAGAGTGTGGCAGCATAATTCAGTCCCTTATGACAGGCACAGGGAAAAGCACACATTTTATAGTACTTGTGGAGTCTGTGCTGATGCATATGTTTGTGAAGAAACATGGATTTCTCTTGTTCTTTCCATATAGATTTTTTTCTCTGTAATGAATAAGTCATTAGGACAACAATTGCCAAGCCCTACTCCACTCATAACAAGGCCTTTCAAGGCTGATGTTGTCTAATCTCAATATATTAACTCAAAAGTTTTATTTTTGTTTCCTTTGGGGCTTTTTCCTCTCAAGACATCCAGGTGCTACAAATAACACTTCATTAATGCCTGCAGCATACGTACATACATACATTGATTTTCTATGCTGAATAGTGAAATAGAAAAGAAAAAAAAAAAACAGAATAATTTTGTCTCACTTGAATCTTCATTTGAACTGGCCACCAGGATTATTCACAGCAGCTGTTTGATCTTTGTTATTTGCACTTGGTGGAAGAGCATCCCAGAGATTCCTTCAGAAATTAAGGGGTACAGAGTGATCATTATGCTCCAAATCCTGTTTACTTGCCTTTTCCCTATTTACTGGCATGTTCCATCAGTTCTACTCACAAAGTTCAAGGAGGACTTAAAACACACTCATATCTGTTAAAAATCCAATTACAAGCCTATTCCCCAGCCCTATGACATGCTACCAGAGGATTTCAAAACCAAGGGTCAGACCTTGAACTTCACTTATTAACATGCAAGCCAGTGGTGGGAGCTGGGCAAAAGATTTCAGTGAACACCATGTCAGCCAGTTCAAAGAATCCATCGTTTTAATGAACTCTAATGCAGTAATGAAAAAGGAGGTGATAATACCCTGGAAATTATTCAGACATCTCAGGGGTTCAGCTGCTTCTGCCATTCATGTGCCAGCTGCCTTCCTTGCCCCTTAAGGCCAGAGTTTTTCTGCTCATTGCTACAACATCAAAAACCTAACAAACATGAAACTGTAACTCCCCGGAAGATTTAATCTCAGCAAGGCTGTTGTTATGCTCACCAAATGAATAAATCACTGATATTCTCATACTTTCCTGGTATGAAGAATCTCTCAGAGAAGGAAAAAAAAATCCACAGGAAAAATGTAAAAGCATTGCAAACACCCAGCTCTTCACACCAGCATTCCATGCGGGATCAGCTTTCCATGCCATGCTGCTCTACAAACCCCTGGAAGGAATGTGACAGCACAGGCTTTGCATTACTCCTTCTGCTCACATGGGAGCAGGATCTTGGGGAAGTCATGGAAGTGGCCACCCTGGTGTAAACTAGTTTTTTTTTAGTCCATCAGGCCATCAGTTGGAGAAAAGGTCATGGAGGGCAACGTCTGCGGTCCCTGGGAAATTCTGGCAGAAGGGCTGGGATGCCAGTTGAATTCCTGAGGCAGCTATGAAATAAACGAAATAAAAAAGGTTTGTGCTGGGGCAGTAGAGAGGATTACACAAGCTCATAAGTCACCACCATGAGAAGGGGCTCAGCAAAGCCCTGCACAAGTGCTTTGCCCAGTAACATGGACAATTCTCTCATGTATGAATTATTCACCAACCCAGCTTGACACCTTGGAAATTGTTTGGGCTCTGTAATAGCCTAAATCCTGTATGTGGCATTTTTCAGCTGATGGGTTACTCACTATTCAGTTCTGCTCATCACAACATGTGCCTCCAAGCAACAAAAGCACTGCTTCTATTCCTGGATTGGCTCACTGAGCCTGTTACAAGAGAGGAACAACTGCTCCCACAACAAATAGCAAATATCAGATGCATTTATTTCAGGCAGACTCTGAAATTGTCAGTAACAGCCACTTGCCCAAATTTCTAAGCTTCCCATCTCCTAAAGCCCCAAACCTACTCACACTGTGATTGATTTCCCAGTATCTCTCTTGCTCTGTCCAATTTGATTTTTATTTGTCCTTGATCAAGAGAATAAGATGAACATCCTCAGAAAGGCGTGAGAACCATCAGCCTCAGCAGGGTCAGAAGGGTGCCAGAGGGAGAACACAAGCTGATTTTGAATGGATTGAGCAGCTTTGGTGTGAGGAAGTATTTACAGAAAAAAACTCATTTTCCAACTGCTGAACCAACCTTTTCCTTTAGTGGCAGAAAGAAACACCAATCTGGACTTAATGATAGAACTAATCTGAAAAAAACCTATAACCACTGATGGATGCACAGGAAGAAAGACACTGCAACCAACACATTCCTAACATAGTATGGGAAAAGCAAAGCCTTGCAAGAGTTTTAATTTTTAAAAAATTCTAATAAAAGTAACATTTTATTTTGCTTTTTCATATTTTGCATTTGGAAGATGCAGTATCAATCACCTTAAAAGTATTTGTCTTTTAATGGATTTGGGATCTGAAATACAAAGAAAATGAAAAACTCTGGCACAGGTTGCCCAGAGAAGCTGTGGCTGCCCCATCCCTGGAAGTGTCCAAGGCCAGGATATTTAGATGGGACTTGGAACAAAATAGGATAGTGGAAGGTGTCCCTGCCCATGGCAGGGGCTGTAACTGTGGATTTCAATGCCATTGATAACAAATCTTTAATTTAATGCCCAATTCCGAGCTTATTTTGAGGAATGTTTCAGCTGCGGCCTGAATTGCACTATGGAGCCCTGTGCTCCTCTCAGGAACTCCTTTAGCTTTTCATTCTGTTCTGACCCTTTAGCACCAATGCAGCCCAGGGCATCGCCCAAAGGTGCACAAGTGTCCTGATTCCTACAACTCTCCAAGTCTTTTTTACCACGATAAAAGAGATGATGGTGAACTTACTGGAACACGAACAGGAACGTGCCCAATGTCACCGCAATAACACAGAAGAGCTCATGGTTTAAGCTGGCATCCCACACAAATGTGCTCGCAAATCATCACCCTGGGTGTCTGTAATGGGGACAATCAGCTGTGCCTCCCTTTCCGTGGGGATTTGGGACAGCAGTAGGTCTGCACTGCAAGTGTCTCCCCATCACCATCTCACACAGACTTGAAAAACATTTGTGCTGTCAGCTCACAGAAGAGCACCCAGGCATGGAAACACATACCAAAGTTTTCTGTAACAGCTATTTGGAAACAAGTGCCAGCCTATATATTGCAGATGCTGTTTCAAAATACGGAGATCTCAAGTTTGTTTTTTTTTTAAATTCTAACACACTTCTAAATAGCTGTTCAAATCTCTAGGACTGTGGTGCAGCCTGTGTCTTGACTGAGAACACAGCTGAGGACAGGAAAAAGACAAGGCTATTAGAGTTACATATGTCACTCACGTGAGGGGATTTATTCCTACAATTACCACAGATCCTCTCTGTGCTTCCACACAGAAGCTCTGTGCTTATCTACATCTTTAAGTCTTTACACTGTGTCATTTTTTAATTTTTTGACATGGTTTAGAAAATTCAATTCCAGCTGTAAAGTCACAAAGAAATACCTCTGACAGGTCTATTTCTGTAAAACATATAGTGGTATCTGCCTCCTATTACACTTCATTTTTCAGCAGGTTTTCATTCAGCTTTAATTCGCTTTTTAACTTCTCTGTTTTGGATAACCAATAAAGTGAGACTCCCCAGTAGCAAACACCTTCAAGAGCAGGATAGTTCAATTAAATGTAGGAAAATCCAGATTAAGTGACTTAAAATGTATTGTACGTGCATGGGATAAACTCCAAAGAGTCCCAACTCCTGCTGCTGCCAGAGGAACTCAGCCTCTGAGGGTCTGCTCTGATGGGCTGAAGCCAAAGACTGAGGTGATTGAGACAAACTGCCTGCAGTATTTCTGCCTCCTGTGCAAAACCAAACAAGTGAACATTGCTCAGTCCAGAGTGGCAGGAAGTCACAAGTTAAATGAAACCATTTTCACTGGAATGTAAGAATCCCAGAGAAAAATTCCCTACCAATCCCTTTTCTCCATGGCTCACTGCACCAGAAACACACAACCAGATAAAAAAGCCCTTAGTGGGACAGTGGTTTTCCACCAAACACGAGGTGACAGAGGCCAAGTGACACAATAAAATAAGCTTTATCTCTCACATGCCTTTGCAGACTGCGCTGCAAGAAGAAATTTCAGATGGAAGAAAACACGTCCTGGGGTGATCCCACAGCCTGGGCAGCAGGGAAAGGGGAATTCTGCCCCTCTGCCCTGCTCAGGTGAGACCCCACCTGCAGAGCTGCCCCGGCCCTGGGGCCCAGCACTGGAAAGACCTGGAGCTGCTGGAGAGAGACCAGAGGAGGCACCAAGGGGATCAGAGAGATGAAGCAGCTCTGAGGAAAGGCTGGAAGAGTTGGGATTGTTCAGCCTGGAAAAGAAAAGGCTTCAGGGTGACCTAATTGTGGCCTTCCAGTACCTGAAAGAACTGACCAGAAAGATGGAGAGACACTGTTTCCAAGGGATGGAGTGACAGGACAAGGGGGAACAGCTTCAAACTGGCAGAAGGAAGGGTTGGATTGGATATCAGGAAAAACAAACTTTCTGTGAGGGTGGTGAGGCCCTGGCACAGGTTGCCCAGAGAAGCTGTGGCTGCCCCACCCCTGGGAGTGTCCAAGGCCAGGCTGGACAGGGCTTGCAGCAACCTGGGATAGTTGAAGGTGTCCCTGCCCACGGCAAGGGGTTGGAATGAGATGAGCTTTAAGGTCCCTTCCAACCTAAACCATTCAATGATTCTAAGAAAGAGTTAAGTTACAAGTGGAGAAGAATTAACCTCCTACAAGTTACCTCCACAAGTCATCTCGATGCTATTCCAGGGCACTTCAGCTGCTTTTTTTCCTATTTTGAGATACGGAAATTTGTGTTTAAAACAACCTCCTTGCAACTCTGGAAAGGCATCCAGCCACGTGCCAAGACTGGGAATGTACAATTACACCCTTCAGAGTGCCACTGGAGATTCTGGACACTCAGCTACACCAGGTCAGTTGAGGGAGGCTGTAGTCACACACTGCCACGGAAAGAGTCAATAGGAAAAGTGGAATTCAGAACAACCTACATGGAAATTCATTAATACAGTCCTGCCTGTTCCACCCTTCCTCAGCAGAAAATGCCTATATATGTATTTACACATGTATATTTTATTCATGAGTGTACAAAGACTGTATGTACACACAATATCTATATATACACTCACTGTACACTGATGCATAATAGAGCACTTCATCAACTGGAAACAACTGCAAGAATAAAAATTTCCACAAAACACCATTAAGTAGCAGGTCACGCTCTGACCTCAGTTATCTTGATTAATAATTTGTGTTTCATGGGGTTTTCTGGGGCCATGAAAGGAAATGCTCCTTCCTTTACTAGTTATTTACAGATCTTGTCTGACCACAAATGAGTTCAACCTGGCTCATCTCTGGATGTTAATTAATAAAGACAATTACTTTTAAATTGCAAGTCCTCATTTCTGTCAATACGTAAAATTGTGTCAAGTGTGGAGAGACAATTATTTTTAAAAAGGACATTACAAGCAGGCAGAAAACATTAAATAAATGTGGGCATAGACAAGCCAAGCCAGTAATATCGCCTTGATTTCAAGCATATTACTTTATCCAAATATTTAAAATGGGTGTATTGATTTATCACATTGTTCCACTAATTCCACATTTTTTTAAATTTTTCCCACTTAATTTACTTTCTGCCTTGCCTCTCTCGTGCAGTTTGCTTTCTGCTCCTGGTGTTTGTAGTGGAATTCACAGCTGATCCACACCATATGTTGAAGTTATTCAAATCCTTTTCGACATTTAGAATGTGCTAAGATATTATGACCTTTGAAAAGCACTGTGAATGAAAAAGACAGGTTGCAGAATGGGAAAAGATACTTTTTTTTTTTTCCCCTGGGAAAACAACTGCAATTGATAGAGAGATCTTCAAGAAAAAAATTAAATCCTCAACTGTTGCAAACTGGCCAAGCTCCAAGAAAGATGAGAGAGGTAAGAGATGTACTGAAACCACCATGTGGCAGTGGAAAAGAGAAATGCCAAACCAAAAACCAAACAGAGAATCCCACAAAGGTCTGTTTAGCTTTAGTTCAGCATGAGGAGACAATGGTGATTTTATTATTTGCAAAGATCATTAAACGAGAACTTTGACATTTCTCAAATGTGATTCCGTCCTTGCAAATGGGATTTAAGATCTCATCATAAGGGGTAAACCTCAAATGGCAAAGAGACATGGCAAAGTTTATGATGGGATTGCCCTAAGACAGTGAACATCTCTTCCTTAAAAATTATCCTGAGGCTCACATATTATCCTGGATTTCACCAAAACCTACCAAAGCCAGCTCTTTACTGATGACCAAGAGTTTCTGGATGACCATCTTCACCTTTCCTAAGGGGATTCCTCACTGGAAGAGGAAGCGGCCCACGGGAATAAGGTCTCCAAGGGACCAGGCTGCAGGTCACTCCTCACAAAACACTTTTGGAGGTCAGGTGAAAACACACTAAAGACAAAGAGACTTCTCCAAATTGAGGCTCTTCTACTCTCTTTTAACACCACAGCTCCAGGTAACAGCAGCCGTCCCTCACATTTGTAAATATCATTAAGAAAGAAACCACCTAATACAGGAGATTTATTTTCTTTTCCTACAGTAGAACAACCTCCCAAAGAGATACAACTAATCCAAAAAACATAACTGTTGGGTAATGCACCATGTTTTCTTAAAGTGAAGGCAACTTCCTATGAGAAATGTTGGAATGGTTGCCACTGGAGACGTTTCATGGGAATTTCAAAAATATCCAGTAATACACGGATGAGTCAGGACAAACAGATGGAAAAGGATTCCCATTACTCGTGTCCAAAGAACAGGGTCATAGGGCTGTTTTTTCTCTGCTCTCAAATACTACGACAATTTTACACTGTAGTAATTGCATTCTTGTGTACAGATGTCAAAATCAACCCAGGAACCTGAAGCCCACATTCTGGGAAAACACACAGTTTCATGAACAAAAATAATGCTTAAATGTTTCCTTTTTGCCTGCAAGAATTAGTTTGGAAAGAGAGTAAAAAAAAAATAAATATTTCTTTAATAAAAGAATCAATATTTATGGCTTTGTTGTGTTTACTGTTTATGAAGATACTTACGTTAACTCTTATCCACCAAGACAAACAACAATCATTCCTTCAGGACAAAGCAACTTCTTCACAGCCAGAAAAACATCATCAGTGCAAGTGAAGTGTTGAAAAATTTGACATATAAACAATAAGCATCTAGACAAGTTAATAAACAGAATATCTCTTAAGCACAGAAAATCCATGAAATACTCGTCCACTGGAAGAACAGAGAGCCTGGCCAAATGTCATGTTTAGAAAACACAGAATGTACAAACACATTGTTTCGACTATGACTGCAGTCTAAGTGGATGATTGATGTATAATTAAAGCAGTCAATCCACTAAAAGAAAACAGAAAACACAGCAGCGCCATAGATGACGCCGTATATAATGAAATAAATTCATATGAGAACGTTACACCTCCAAAACTGCCACACACTTTGGGGGAAGGTCCATTTTAGCAGCAACATCCCAGCAATGGCCAATTTTCAGAGCCTCTTTCTCCTCTTCTTTCACTCTCCAGCTTGGATTTTCAGCACTGATCCCAGCAGCCACATGAACTTAATAATGTCTGCTCTCCAGCACTATTCCAACAAAACGCAAAGAGTTTAAGCGCATAAAACACTCTTGCAAAGAAAGTCTGGTGGAAAGCTCCTTCCCTTTTCCTCCTCACACTGAGTTACAGCTTAGCAAGTGTTTTAAAAGTACTTAGAGCATTTACCCCACTCTTCTCCCTGAAAGCCTCTGGTTGGTGTATTTCTCTTTACTCCAAGGAATTACGATCATGTGCGCAGCCCTTTCTCACACCAGTTCTCAACGCCTTGGCCTGACATGTTCCACCAGCTCAGACATTCCTGTGGCATCTGCCCGTTTTATTCCCAGCAGAATGCCTTTATCAATCAGTGAGCCCCCATTAATCCTTTTCCCACCTCTATTTTAAAAGGGCTATTCAACTCTTATTTCTCAAACGTCCCTTGATACTTTTACATCCGCAGAACCCCAGATCATCCCAGTTTGGTCTTTGCTCTGCCCTCATCTCTTTTGTAACAGCTCTTCCACAACAAGGGAGCTCCACTTACCCCGGCAGCCCTGACGAGACAGCTGCAATTTTCCCTCACTCTGCTCATTCAGTCCAGGATTTGTTTGCTTTTTATTGTGCTTTTAATGCTGCTGAGCTATGCATTAAAGGCATCAGCTCTATCCTTTATAACCCTTTTTTCTATTACTGCCCTTTTTTTTTTCTTTTAACTGTGTGATTACTTATATTCCCCTTCTTTTCAGCTTTTACAGCTTCATTGCCTCATGTTTTCCTGTAACTCCCAAACCAAAGGTTGTCTTAACCCCTGGGCTAGAGCAAGTTCTATTACTTGTTTTCGTTCCTTTGATTATAAATAACCTTTATACAAAACTTAAAGTTTGCATTTTCAACATCTTGCTACAGGCTTCCCACTCATTCCTGCAAGAAATTCCACAACGACTTCTAGTTTTATTTTGACAATTTACTACCTAGTAAAGGGATAAACTATGTGCTTAAGCCCAGCTCAAACACAGATTTCGGATCTTTGATAGGTTCCTCCTCCATAAACATTTCTACTTAGTTTATTTAATGTATAAAAACACCAACCTTAATTCCAGAGGATGATGCAATTCCTTCTCCTACTTGAGATTATGCTCATTATTCTTTTATCACTTCTACACAAGAAATAATTCGCTTTTTATTTCTACTGGCTACACAATCCAACTGGATACTTAAGGGTTGTGCCAGGACATGAAAAACAAACTAAGTTTACAAATCAGAAGATACATAGAAGTATCCGTGTGTTTTACAAACTGGAAAAATCTTCTTGAAGATATTGAAATGAAACAATCCCGACCAGCTCTTTTTCTCTTGGCAGTCCACACTCCACACAGATCAAAGAGCAACTACAGAAGGCAGAACGATTCCGTGGAGGCAGCAAAGTTCTTTTCCATTTTCCTGTTCCACAGGAGATTATTTCCTTTGTTGCACAGAAATTATACAATACCACCTGATTTTTAAAATTCAGGAATCAGTATTCACATTTTAAAAATCCACGTTACTCTTCTAATTGATCCAAAATTATTTTGCTTTAAAACCCTATAAAATGAAAATAAAGTTGTTCTGCATCTTCACATCTACTTTGAGAACTGTGTCTCCTGTCTGGACAAGGGAGAGAGACCAAAGCTTTCTGATGGGCATTTCCAGAGCAAAGAGGCTCCACAAACCATCTTCAGGCCAGGTAACCTGAAGTTCAATCAGCTTGTGGAGAGTGTCCTGCCTTGGTTTGTGTTCTAAGTTATAGCTGTAAAGGCAACTTTTTTAAAAAGCTCCAAAACCAGAGAAATGTGATATGTGGCAAATACAGCATTTAAATGGAAATAGCGTTCCTTTTCTGAGTGGGAACAGGTCAGAGTGTCCTGTTATGTGCTGCATCATTCCAGAGAGGAGAAGCAGCCAGGTTCTTCTGTCTCTCTGTGCCACTGGGCTGGCCCAGGTGCATCCCACTGCCTTCCCAAATATGAGAATAGCCCATGACTTTAGCAATCAGTTAAAAGCAAACAAGTCTTTAAATATCAAACAGCAACCACTTTACTGCTTTTAAAAAAAAAAAAAATTAAAAAAATCCAAGTCCAAAACCTGGGGATATTTGCAAATGAGTGACTAACTCAGGATAATTGCTGTCTGCTTTAACATTTGAAAGCTGTGCCACCTGCATCCCAGACTTGTGTTATTTTCAGGGGAGACATCTCATTTAGGCAGGAAAGAAGAACAACTGGGTGATAGCCACCGCAGTTAACTCAACTGGGCCCAGGGGCTTTGAATGCCAGGAACAACTGCTGGGGTGGAAAGGAATAAATGCTGAATCCAGAGTTTAATGAGTGCCTTAAGTATTTTAAGATTTCTGCCACCATTTAAGGCTACATGGGCAATGCACAAGCCTGTAACTGCAGGGACAGGGATCCTCCACAAGCAGCAGGAGAGCTCCATCTCACTCCTTCCTGCCCCACTTTACCCTCACGAAGAACAGATGAACCAGGAGAAAACAAAGCAAATTTACACCAGAACCAGCTGGCAAAGTACTGCAGGATAGCTGCAAAATCAAAAAGGAAATGTCACAGAATCATATTATATTTACAAGAGTAGGAGAGGCAGACCTTTAGCACCTTCTTACTTTTGTTCCTTGTGGATTTGTCTGCTCTTTTGCATTGATTTTACCCAGAAAAAAAGTATCTTGGGAAAAAAAAAAAAACACAAACAAAAAACCAAAAAAGCTAAACAACTGTCAAGTTGTTTTTCCTAAAGAAGCAACCATTCTTGCACTACAAAGTATTTACTTATTCATTTTCAAATAGAATTGGCAACAGGGAAATGATTTAAGCCTCAGTGAAGCAGCGAACATTGTTTGTGATCTTTTTCACTGCGCTGTCCAACCCTTCAGTGTTTATTCAGCTTCTGATACTTTCTGTTTATCTACTGATAGTTTTTAGAGGCTCCAGTTGTGGTTTGCTAAACCCCTGGCGCTGGGAATGTGCTGTCATCAGCAGGGGCTCTGCCTCACTGGATCCACAGGCTGATGGATTCGGATCTGCCAATTCACTCGAGTCACAGCTGACACCTTCCCTATGGGCAAGTGAAACCTGGAAACGCCCGAAGGAACCCCAGCACACCCCAGACATTTGTCTGCAAAGGCACTTCCCCGATTCCATCTGCGTTCAATACGCTTTTCTACAAAATTAAACGGAGTCAAACTCATCTCGTTACACAGATTGATTTAACGAGTTATCTGCATGCTGCCCGTGAGGGTTTGTTACACTGGCCTGGATAAAGTGGTCAGCAACCACTGCCCTAATTCAGCACATGGCATAGCTGCAGTCCCCTAACACATGAAATCCCATTTATCTGGAACTCCCAAACCTTGTATTGTCCCAACCTTTGGGCTGGAACAAGCTCTAGTCTTGCTTTTAGCAAAACAAAAAAATAATAGCAGAGGAGATCAGAAAAATCTTCCTAAATTCTAACTGATATTTTTTAATCTTTCTAAATTGCTACTACAAATTAAGAGCAGGGGAGGATAGTTAAAACTATTGTTAAATAGTTGGTGACAGAAGCTCTATTTCTGTTAAGAGACAAAGATGAATTTGAACACATCTGGAGCATCCCATGACTTCCCTTTGGTTTGGTTTCCTTTCCCCAGAAATAAAGAAAGAGCTGGGAGTGCCCCCTCTCAACTTGACGTCTAGAACTGGGAAGCACAGAGCCTCTGAACCCCACGGCACTGGCAAAGCCTGTGTGTGATGGTTCAAACCTTCCCTAACACAGGTGGGATTCAAATGAAACTCTCGTGCTCTTTGCCAGTGTGGGTGGTTCACTGATACTACTGAGCCTTATCACTGGGAGTTTCCTGTAGATATGAAATATCTGACATTTAAATGGAAGAGTAAGAAGTATAACTGTCAGAAATATAAATATATTTTGCATCAAAGCTTAAATAGCTTTAAAAAGTTTCCTGAATGTGCTGTCATGTCTGTTCTCAGGGTTCTCTGACTCTGAAGCTTTTCCTTTTCAATTTCTTTCTGATAAAATCTAAGCCGGTTTCCCAGCTTTGAACTGGAGCAGGGGAGATCCAGCTGCAGTTACGTTCCTACAAGGGCAATGTTTCCTTAAATGCACATCACTCCATAATTGTGGATTTCAAGAAAAACATCTGCTTCTTCACACCTGTGAGCAGCTCTTACCCTGCCCCAGCACAGGCCTCTGCACACCGGAATTCCACAGCAGCAAAGAAATAAAGGGACCAGGAGTCACCCCAGCAGCTGAGCTGCTGCCCTTCCAGATATCCAACACCCACCTCAGACTGGAGGCCGATTGTGGTCATTTAATTTGTGGGAGACTGAGTTTTACAAGGCAGCAACATGAGGAAATGGGCACAATCTGCAGCATCCTGTGGCACCTTTGTGAGCTGATGCAAATTGCTATTTATTTTGTTTCCTGGAGCTGAAAACATGAGACACAGCTACCAACAAGGTCCACAGCATAGGAGGATTGTTCCCAGCTACAATTCTCTCTGCTGGAACACATTTTATCCTGAAGCACAGGGGCCACGGGGTAAACGGCTGCACTTGCTACAAAGCACAGGAGACAAATCTAGTTTACCAATGAAGGAAAAACAAATTCACCACTAAAGAATTCCTCAACGTGTATTTATCCTAATTTCTCACCACACAACTGTTTCCAGTGACCGGAGGCAGATTGGTAAGAGATACAAACTGCCAGGAAAAGGTGAAAGGCAATTAGTAAATCACTATCTCTTTTGTAATCACTGATGAAATTTCCATTTTTTTTATCCCCTACTGCTCACTCGCCCAAACAAGCAAGACATCACCTTGAAAATGAATGCAATTAATTATATTAACTGAAGCTTTTAAAGCAGAATGGCTTCTCATTTACATTCCTGGCAGAAATTCAATAAGATTGCACTACTGTAAGGTTGATTGAACTGCTGCTGCAGTTAGACCAGTATCCTGAAATAAAAATAATTCTTATGTTCATTATGAGATTTTTAGAGCTAAGTACTTTGAACTGTTAATATTCTCAAGTAAGCCTGCAGTGCAAAGGCTGCAAAAGGCAGTTTACTGTGTGTTAACTGAAGCTGAAATAATTTCCTTCCCTTCTGCACCATTCTCCACTTACTTTTAACTAATCAAAAATTAGCAGAATTATCTTACATGCCTGAACTAATTAGCAAAGATGTTATCCAAGCCTACAGCTTTCACCTATTCACCTGAACACTTGCCCTCTCTTTGCATAGCTGTAGCTCTGTTGACATGAAAGGATCGCAGAACTTACTATTTGTGTGCAGGGATTTCCTGATTTCACCTCGATGCTGGTGTAGCAGAGGGCAGCACAGCACTGCTGGACTGCCTCAGCAATCCCAGCTGAGCACAACAGATCCAACAGAATTGTTACACTGGCCTGGATAACGGAGTCTTCGCAGCAAACTTTCAATTAGAGACCATAAATGATTATGCATGTATTTGTAAAAGCATAATCAGCTTGTGAAAGCATAATTGGTTTGTGAAAGCGTTATTAGCGGCAGGGATGTAAATAAGCAAGGGGGAAATGCAGGTTGGTGTTTGGATCACAGGCTGGAGGATGAGGTAGTGACAGAAAAAACCCACATTTAATAGCAAATTGGGCACACATTTGTCAGGCCCATCCCACTGCAGAAACACACTCGGACAGAGGTGGACAAGGTTCTTAGCCTTGCTCCAAGTACCTGGCAGAGAGAGGGACAGAGGGGAAGAGCTCCATCCCTCCACTCTAACAAGGAGACACCTACGCATTCAACCAACTTCCAAGAATAAATATGTACAAACTGAATGAAAATGCTTCAGTTACTGCCCCAAACCCCCTATTAAATAAAATATGGAATGAACTTTAATGTTTATAGAATCATAGAATGCTTTGGGTTGGAAGGAGCCTTAATCTGGTTCCATTCCCTGCCGTGGGCAGGGACATCTTCAACTAGACCAGGTTGTTCCAAGCTCTAAAGTTTGACAGGTTTTATCACTTTCTCTGAGTTCAAGTGGAGGTATGTGAATACACACATCAAACACACAGAATAGTATTTGTGCTTGTAGAAAAATTGCCATAACCCACCAAATTCTGCCCAGGCTGCTGCACTATACATTCACAACTACAGTTTATGCTGCTCAGACTTCTTCTCTGACCTCAGTTTAAGAAAGCTTGAAATATAACTATCATAAGTGAGATAATGCTTATTGCTTTTGCTCTTGGAATAATGAAAAAGTATTCAGGAAAAGCAGGTGGGAGTATTAAGTCTGCTATCTCAAGAGCTAAAAAAAAAAAGAAATATAAAGGCAAGCAGAGAGCTTTAGACTGCCTAAAAAAAAAACCCCACTGTTGGTCACATTCTTTTAATTAAAAGTAGTAAGGGAAAATCATTGGGCTCACTGCAATTTGAGAATAAAGTTATTTTCAGATAGACATGTCAGTAGCTTCTCTTTTTCCACAAAAATATGGAGACTGAGTGAAGTCTTTATGAAGGACTCGAGACAAAGTTTTATCTTTAATATGGAAGGTATGAACCCTCTATTTCACGAGAAGGATGTTGGTAATTCATCTACTTCTTAAGCGTTTCTCAGACAAATGGAAAAAGAAATCTGAAGAGATAGCTGATAGAATAAGAAAGCCAAAATAACTCTCACTGTGTTACCTCTGTTGGAGAGGCTCTCACAGAGCAGTGCCTGGATCCAAAGGAGCATTTCTGAACAGTTCACACTTGTCTTTGAGCCAAAACTGAGATTTTAACCAAATGTTTAGATCTCTTTGCTTAGAGAGATGGCTGAGGGGTCTAAGCATGACATAGACCCTGCAGGCATTGGGTGTATCAAGTTTAGCAACAGGCCAGCCTAGCTGTGAGGCTGTAGGCTGGGCCTGGGCTTGCTCACAAAAAAATTGATTAAAAAGTCAGTTATTTGATTTAAACCACATGCATGAGGCAATTTTATCATTTTTAAGGCATTATTATGAAGAGAAAGTTAAGCTTTTTGTCCTAACAGACTGCAAATCTGCCGAATCTGCCAAATTGAACATGCAGACAGAAGAACCTCTGGGGTACAGGGAGTGAGACAGACTGGAGTTACCAGCCTCAGACATTCACAACCTCCCAGCCTGGGTAAGTAGTTTTGGGGTTCTGTGCACTGAGACCCCACTGTGTCACCTTACCCCAGGTTGTCCAGGCTGCTGTGAAGCCTCCCAAGCAGTAGAACCCTGACTCCTCTTGGAACAGTCATGGACTTCTGCTGTACCTCTAAGAAATGTAGCACAGAAGTCCTGAAACCTAACCCCTGGTTAGCTTTATTTGCCTGAAGGCAGGGATGGCTCTGTCAAACAGCCTGGGCCAATGCTGCATGGAAGAGGATCAAGGTATGCAGAGTCAGGGCACACAGTTAATTACCTTGATGAGCTCATCAGCAAGAGCTAAGACGATAATCACAACAAAACTCCAATTTTTTTCCAAAGGATGTATGGCTTTTCAATTACTGTTCATGTCTAAAACACACGCCTGGCAACACCCTGCACCTTGTGGCACAACCCTATAGATTTCATGGGAAGCCAGATCTCATGCTGGGAATGCACAGCAGAGGTGGAAGCAGAGGTGGAAGCAGATGTGGAAGCAGAGGTGGCAGCATCCAGTCAGTGGAAGGTTTGGACAGCCTGAGGCACTGCCTGCTGGTGGAAGGTATCAGGCTGCTGTAAAAGTGACAGACATGGAATCATGTCTCAACATGTTTAATGATGAGGAAAATTTACCTCATCTAGAAACTACAGGATTTAAGAAACAAATCCACCTCAGAGACAGAATTGACTTTAAGAACCTCGTGGCCCTAAATCACAGTGGATTTTGTTTTTGCAGGAGTTTGTCACTGTCTAGACATTATGACCACAGAAGCTCTGAGATACTTCCTTACCTTGGGTTTTAAAAGTTAAAATGTCTGGAGAGAAAAAGTCTTCCTCTTCAAACACAGGATTAGATACCACACTTGTTCCTCTTGTAATAAATGAACAACTTGAATAGATTATGCCCAAAGTTTCAAAAACAAATCAAAACAGCAGCAGTACTGCGAGGACGTGGGCTTGGCCTGATTTGTGAAACCACAGTCCACTCTGCCCAAACACTAAAGCATCAGGGACAGGGAAAGCCTGATGTGTAGCAGCTCCTTGTTTTACAGTGAGATACGGCTCATTTGGAGCAGCAAACTAATTAATACAATCAGAGGCAAAAGTTTCAGAACTCTCCCAACAGCACACATTAGCATATACTGCCGAGAGACTTGATAAAGTTCAAAGCTTATCTTGTAGCCCGCACGCTCTGTGTTTGCTCAGAGCAGCAGCTGGCCAAGTGATCTCCCTTCTCCTCAAAGAGCAAAATTAAATTAGATTAGATCATCTTCTCTCTCTTGTAGAATTAAGATCGTGCTATGAAAACAAGCAAATTAGCTTTTGAAATCCTGTTTCTCACTTTAAGGCTACACGGCTGAGAAATGCTTTCTGTACCGATTCAGCTCGGCTGCAAGAGCGTGTTTGTTCTGTTTTCCTGGCAAGCTGAAGGAGAGAGTTTCACAGGTTTGTCTCTCCAGGGGCTTGAGGCTGCGAGTGACAGATCCTGAGGGATGAAGCCAAAGAAGGGAACGAAGGAGGAAAGGTAATGGACACAAAATCTTGAGAATCAAGACACGTCTAAGTCATGGAATCACAGAATGGGTTGGGTTGGAAGGGACCTTAAAGCTCATCTCATTCCACTCCCTGCCATGGACAGGAACACTACTACCAGAAAAGGTTACTCCAAGCCTTCTCCAACCTGGCCTTGATGGTGCAATAAGAGCTGCACTGGTGAGGCTTGAAAGCTTCTTGGTTTGTTGCTATATAAAAACGCTTCTGAGTAAAAGAGTAAAACCTAGCTCTTAGACAAAGCAGGATTAGGAACATGAATGCTACATGAGAAGAAAGGCTTAGAGCATAAGGAAACAGAAGGAAAAATGTAGGGACCAGGATTTTTTGGACTAGAAAGCTGGACTGAAGAACAACAAACGTCGATGGATGGATCGTGGAGGTTAATTCAGATCAGCCATGCCAGATGCCAAATTCAAACCAAGCAAATACACAACAGCAAAGTAAGTTCAAAGGGGGACATACAAATGAGATCCTAGATTGAAACAGTAGTTTCTAGAGCTCATTCACTGCACACCAAGCTGTGAGGTCAGTTGGCACAGGCACACTTAAACAAGCTGATAAAAATGTGTCCCCATTAAATCACCATGCTGCAGCGATCAGACACACTCCAGAAGTCCATCCTAGGCAATCTGTTCTAGATGAACAGTTAATGAGAACTAAGCTAAACCACTTTTTTCTGGTTATGATTCCTCCTTTGAATATCCCCATAACTATACTGCTAAACAACTCAAACCTATAAAACTGAAATGGGGAAAGAGATTCTTCTGCTGTGGACAGATGGAGTAGTAAAACTGGCCACGAGAAAGCACAGCAATATCCATGGCACATCTTCACTCAGTCACCCTAGACTGCAACAAATTTAGCAAGAAGTTAATTTAGCTTATAGTTTGTTTGTTTGTTTTTTAATACTTTGATTATCTCCTATTAGGCTGGAGTTGACGAAGGAGGTGATTTGAGGTTTATTGCCAAATTTCTTCACAGCTTGATCTTCACTACCATAACTAGAGGAGATTATAAGATGAAGATGGTCTTGCAGGAAAAAAAGAAATACAAGAAGTCTCATATACATGGAAAACAAGAGGGATGGAGGGAAAGGGAGCTTTTGGAGGGTTTATGTTTCCATGAATGGTGAGTTTATGGGGCAGACTGGCTGGTGAGGAGGCATCAGGAACAGTTATGTCGTGATAGTGTCCATCATGCTGCTTAAAGCTTTACTAGCTTGGGTATTAAAGAGTGGCACAGGAGTGAATTAAAAAATGGGAACGCTGCATAAACTTTCAGGACATAAAACATTTGTTCTAAAGCATTTAAGATTAATCAGAAACAGCTCTGCTGTTTCATGGCTCTCAAGACAGCGGGCCACTTGCTGCCTCCAAGTCAGTGCTTTCCTTGTGCTGCCACATCTGCTGCGTGTGCCAGGGCTGGGGGCGAAGCTGGGACAAAACATCCTGACTCTGCCAGCATCCATATGAGGCAGTAGATGGCATTTCCAAAGATCTAAGGGATGGGTTCAGATCTTGAGTGTCAAGGATGATCTTGTTTTAGAAGAATGAAATGAACCAAGGAGGTTCTTAAGACACCAGAGCTGTGATGTTGGTTTCTTATTCTGCTTCCCTTAATGCATCTTTCAGACCAACACCGACACTTCCTTCCTATTACCCCCTCATGCGTGCACTGTAAGTAAATCCAAAGTAGAAGACCACAAGGAAAAGCTTTTTCCACCATTAGAAAGATAAACCCTCCCAGTGAAGTATCTTTTTTCTACCCCTATGAGGTTTACCCCAAGGGCTTGACACCTGTCTGTGTTTATGGACTTTTGACTAACGAAAAGCCAAGCATTTCTCAAGGCAAATGAGGGCCCAAATGGTTTGTGCTGTGGCCTGAAACAGCTCCATTTCCTGTGAATTCCCTGTGACTTGGCTGGTGCCATTTTTACTGCAGCTGTTCATTCAATTGAGAGCTCACATCATGAAACATGTCAGGGAGAAAAAGAGCCGATGAGAATTCAGTGAATACAGCTTTTCATTTGAAAAGACCCTCAAACACACACAATTGCTTTCTGTGGCTTAATTTTCAACATTGATAAACATAATTGCATTTATTTATCTAGTCAATACTGAAAACAAGCGATAATTTGTAATATAACAACTTTACATCTCAAAGGAATACAAGCACAACAGTTTCCAGTCCCTTCTAAAGGAGGTGAATGACACGGAGGAGGTTGGATTGCCTAGGCAGGAGATGCCTACATTATTTTTTTCCCATGAGAATATATTAATATTGTTGCTATTAAGTTCCTTTTGTACATATATAAATGACTTTTGGAAAAGAGATTTAAAAGCCAGCATTTTTCATGTGCCAAATTACACGCACTAAATATCTGATACTGGCAATAGCAAATGCTAATATTTCCTAAGCGTGAAAAATGAACACTCCCTCCCCCACAAATTCTCAATAGCAACAGTTCTCACTGGAACCAGTGATCAGAGGCTGCTGTTATCATTCCATCAAACAATCTGTATCCTTCTAATTAAATAGTAAAGCATCTGAAAATCTGCTCATTATGAGTCTCCATCCTGTTTATTTTGAAGCTGGCAGAAAGACTTGCAGTTAGTTCACTACACATTGAATAGGGCTTGTGATAAAGAAACTGCCTAAGTTAAATAATTCTTAACACTGGAATCCTGGATATTCTTCCATAGATTTGTACTCAGGTGCTGGGAGTCTGTTAAGTGGTGTGGTGGTTGGTGACAGAAGTAAAAAAATCAAAGAAAAAAGTAAGAAAGATGAAAGAGAGTTCACTGGGCAGAAGAGACAAATGGAAAAAAACCTAGTGCATTAGCCAGACAGTGCACTGCAGCACAGAGTCCCTCTAAGAGATTACACCCAGCTCCCACTGAATGTAAGGGATTTCAGGAGAATTCCACTGACTCTGTGTTAAACAACTGCAAAAAGCTGAAAATTCACTCAGAGCTACCAAGGCTCACAAGGGGCTGAGCAACAACCTCCATGACACTTCTTGCCTTTCCGGGGTCCTGCCCACCCTCTGCCTTGAATCCCTGTTTAATACCTCGGTTGCTTTCTTGGATCATGCTGAGGAGTAATTTTGCCTCTGATTTCGCCAACATTTCCTTTTGCAAATCCTTATCTGTCAGATTTTTTCTGTTCATTCACGGCCTTCTCCTTCCCTCTTTCACATCTGGTCTGTCTTGACTTCGGCCACATGCCCCATGAAGGTTCTCAGGTCGCTCTTCTTTTGGAGCTTCTTTCCTGTTGACCTGTCCATCTCTAGCCTGCTAACAAAACTTCCAGGAAAAAGGAAAAATATCCAATGCAGAGCAGGTCCACAGTTTAAGGGTAGGAAAAAAAAAATAAAAGCAGAATTCTGTCTACTCAAAAATTCACTCTACAAATGTTGTTACAAATCTCTTAGCCCTCACTAGACCTGCAATATTCCCAATCTTGTCAGTTCCTTCAAAAGCACTAGAATTTATCTAGTCTTCCTAAAACTTCTGTTCCTATTTACTCACTGCTTTCCCTCTATTCCTTAATATCCACTAACTTCACATTTATCAATTTTAGTATTTAATTTTTGCCAGAAAGACCTTCCACATCCCTCATTCTACATATGCACCTTATTTATTCCTTCAACCACATTTATTTCAATAGAATTTAAGTTAAATCTTATCTATTTGGAAGAAACCTCTCTTTCTTCTATTTCCTCATTCCTGAAGAATTTGAAGGTGTTCATGAGAAATATTTTTCCACTGACGTGGCTATAAAATTCCCTAACTTAGCCCTCAAACAAAAACCAGTTTTAACACATTGGCATCTGGACAGCATGTCCTACCAGGGCTCAAAATAACACATTATAAAAAATACAAGCTGCGTGCTCAGATGCTGAGAGGCATCAGTTTCTGCTAGAGCCAACGGGTGCCGAGAAAAATTAATGTTTTAGTGCTGGAAGCATGTAGGAGAAAGGAGTACAGCAGCAGCTTCCTTGTCCTTCCTCCCAGGGTGATGCTGAGTGATGCTGTGGAAGCGCTTTAAAAGTGTCATGGTCCCACTAATGGTGATAATGGAAAGGTCCTGACACTCACAAACAGCTCTGTTTGTGGCAGCTCTCGCAGGAAAGGGTCAGGAAGAGACTGACAACAGTTCAAATGTACCATTTAACACATCAAGGTGCAGGAGCTACGTGTGCTCCCAGCAGACAGCAACCCCTTCAGGGTCATTAAAACACTTCCTAGAAGCCATTCTGATCTTTGATTTCATTTCTTAATACCATGTGAGCTCTGAAGGCTGCACATCCTTGCTAAGCTGGATTTCAGTACCAAAACACCGCCTCTGTCTAAGTGGCAGGATGGTGCTGCTGACCTCTGACAACAGCACATGAGGAGAAATTCCATCTCACCTTTACATTGTAAATGACACAATTAGAAACTGGGGTGCAACTTCCTTTCCGAAGTCTTCTAGAGAGGTAGATGTTCTTAATTAAATTAACTTTTTACATCATTGAATAAAAGCAAGTATTTAGTTATCTAAGTGTGATACACTTAATTTACAGGTCTGCAATTTCCCCACCAACTTAGGTCAAACAGTCCCTCCCCGTTCCTGTTCCATCCAAAACTAGCACAGCCCATCCCAAAGGAAAGCTTTTACTTGGTGTTCCAACACAGGAACACGAGACAGAGCAAAGATTTGGTAAGAATCACTCTTAAAACGAATGGGTATAAATTGCTACCTGTATGAAATCAGGTCTGTGCAGAAGTGCTCATGGTCTTCGTTGCTGAATAAGAAAAATTGTCTGCATATAGGAGGAGGATTTAGTTACTGACAACCCAGACCTAACACAAGATAGTAAAAAAAATATAGGTGACAACACATTCCTCTGAGGGACAGCTAAATCCTGGTGCTGGGCTGCGAGCAGCCATTACAGAATGAGTTATAGGAATGGCTTAGGGTCTGCAGAGAGTAAAACAGAGCAATTGAAGGCTGTAGGTGCAGAAAAAAAATCCCTCTTGTTGCTTGCAAGGTTACATTCCTCCGAAGGCTACGTTCACAAATAGGTCAAAACAGTGCACTTCCCTGGAAACCTCAACCTTGGCATGTACATCCACTAAACTAAACCCAACACCTGCAATCAATCCCAAAAAACTCAGGCTAGCATCAAACAGGGATGGAGTTCTGGAAATGGGGAAAGATTGTTTACAACTACGAGAAAGAATCCCAAAACACAGACAGGAGGCTGCAGAGCAAATAGCAATAAAAAAAACCACATTGGGGAAACTTTCCAGAGATCCCTTTCTCTTTAGACCTTAACAGCTGAGAAATTACTTGGAGTTCATTAATAAGTCCCAGACTAATCTATTTACTTGTATGGAAGTAAAAGAGTGGGGAGAAACATATTTGACTCATTCTTAGTAATTTCCCCTGCATAAAATATTTTTGGAGAAAATAAAATATACAAGCAGCTGAGCCAATTTTTTTTTCCTCCGTCTCAGACAAAACTGGATCATGATTCATCATATACACAGATGAATTTTAATTTATTCCTTTAATAAGTTTCTTTTTGTATTTTCTTGTAAGCAAGAATTAATACACTCAGACACGGGGAAACGTTAATTTTACTGCCTCGCCTTTCAAGTTTACAAATGTTGAGTCTAACTCCTGCTGGCACCATTCTGGCCTGCAGGGAAAAGAGACAAATGCCTGACCTATGCACAGAGGGTCTCTGGCCTTTCCAGAGGTCAGCAGTAGCTTCGCATCTCTCATCTCCTGAACAGAATTAAAGGATCCTGCCCATCCAGTGTGGGTTATCTCCTTCCAGAAGGAAAGCTGCTTGATAATTATTCATTCCTGCTGTCGCTCCACGGTGCCACTCACAAAAAGAGAAAGGTGACACAGGAAAGCATTTGGCCTATTAGACTCCCATAAAACTTCACTCAGTTCAGCGGAGCCCAAGTGGAATTTGGCCATCTGGAATTCCTGGAAACATCTCGATGTTTGCCTGCTAAATGAATATTTCACAGAGCAACACTAATGATGATGACCCTTCTGTTCTTTTAGTGAGAAGCTCAGACTTCTCCAGTTCCTGGAACAAAGAAACACACTCATTTAGGTGTGGGAGGGATTCTCCATCCCTTATCTCTGCTGCAGAGAATTCTGCTATGATTTCTCAATGAGCGGGTGCCGTGCATCCAAGGGAGGTGATGCTCTGCTCACCCTGAACAGCTCTCGGGCTGGGTTCATTTCACTGAGGCACAGGATGCAGACTCATCAGGGCATGCCCAGCACTCATTTGTGCCTGAAAATATCACCTCAAAACCTCCACTATTTAGATGGAAATTTAGATTGGTTATCAGGAAAAATTTCGTCACCGAAAGGGTGGTGAGGCATTTGGACAGGCTGCCCAGGGCATAACCCCTGCAAACATTCAGAAAACTTGTCCTGTAGTGCTTGGGGACATGGCTTAGAGGTGGCCTTGGCAGTACTGGGTTAATGGTTGGACTCGATGATCTTAGAGGGCTTTTCCAGACTGAAGGATTCCACACGAGATAAAAATGCACCAATTTCTACCACAAAATCACCCTTCAACAATAACAAGTCCTGTTGCTCTTTGCAGAAAACGTTTGGATTCTGTGCAATATGGATGCAAAGTGACACCATTTGCACTTCCTAAGTGCAAGTGATGGCATTCTGAATACCATCATTTATTCCAAACATTTTACTAATCCACATATTCTTCACACCTACACTTCTGTATCCTAGACCAGCAATGTCCAGTTGGAAAGCAACTGGGCAAGAAGCAGCAGTGATATGGAGCATGCAGAGATGCAAATCTATGTTTATATACATGTGCTCCATTTCTTTTGGAAGAATTATCGTTTATTTCTATGAAAGCAAAGTAGCACATTGCTATAAATGCTACAGAGTTGAAAGGAAGTGAGCAGTCAGGCAGGTGGGGCCAGACCTTCAGCCTCTGTGTGATTATTTATCTCCTAAGTTGGAACAGGGAAACTTCACAAAGTAAACGTGGGATTAAAATCCTGCAGCAAGGAAAGCAGCCGCACACACGCACAAGACACGATGCCTTTGCATTCAGATAGAATCATATTTAATACAATTAAAGTAATTACTTCAGTCTAGTCAGCCCTGGTTAAGTCTCCGTTGGAGTTAATTAGCAAATGATAGTAAAATACTTTGAACTTTAAATGTTAAATACTTTCATTATTAATGTTATTCTTGCAACTGCTGCAAGAGCAGCCAGGTCCCAGCTCCTTGGAGCGCTGCAACGTGGTGACATGGAAAACAACAGCAGTACTTTTGCCTGGTTGATTTAAACATGTTTCTTTGTCGTGCTAACCAAGCATCTGCCTCAAAAAAGACCCACGAGAGCTCAAGTCCTACTTTCATAGAATCCCAGACTGGTTTGGGTTGGTCTTGTGTCTTGCCAGCACTGCCGTGCTGACTGCTGAGTCCTTGCTTGGTAGCACAACTTCAGACAAACACCCCCAAAAAGGTAAGAAAATAATAAGTGAAGACACAAAGAAGGAAACATGACAATTAAGAAAGGTTAAAAAGACTGGGTCACACTTAGTCCTGCAGAATAAAGATTTAACTGCCTATAACTACATAAGAGAAGTTATTAGACAGCAATAACTGCTTATTCTCCCTATTCAAAAACAGGAGAAATAAATATAATGAGTTGAAGCCACAGGAAGGAAAATGAAGGTTTGAGAACCTTACTAATTCAAAGAGTGGAACAAGCAGCCCAAAAGCTGCAGAATGCTCATCACTGAGGGTATTCAGGCTTAAGTAAACACCCATCTGTTAACGAATATTTTGTTATAATAACTCCTGCTATTGTGCAAGGAGGTGGAACGCAAGTCCCACTGAAGTCTGGGGGCTGGATACCTACAATTCATGTGTTCCACGTTTTTGAAACATTTATTCAGAACAACAAACATCTGGTTCTTAATCCCCCAATTAACACTGTTTTCAGCCCTAAGGAATTAATCATAGAATTCATAGGAAACAGTTTATTTGCCGGCAACAGAGTAAAACAAATTGCCTACAAACTTCTCCATTGCTAATGGAGCGGTTTAATTGCCCCCCCCCCTTTTTTTATTTTACATTTTAATTAAAAAAAATAAAGCCTAGAAAGACATCCCTGGGCAGAGACCTTTGCAGCAGTGTGTCAGCAGAGAATTACACAGCTCTGGGGACTCGGGCTCTCATTCATGGTATTGACCTCCTTTGAAGAACACTCCGAGATCTAGCGGTGAAAAGGGCTTTAAAAAGTGCTAGACAGCATCATTAGCATTCAGGAGGACACAGTTCTGTGGCTTGGCGGAATTCAAAGGGATCTACTGGTACTTAGGAAAGCCAAACCGTTTTCCAGAGGAAAGGGCTGAGCAGCTGGGGGCTGGCCATGCTTCCAGCACTGCAGACTGACTCAGTATCACTGAACCAACCCAATGCCTGCTCGCTTTTTGTTTTTACTGTTTCCACTGTTTATTTTAACCTAGCAGTGTTCAAAATACCGTCCCAACAAAGAAAATCTGCGTTACTGGTGCATTCCCAGAGCCCTGCTAGCACTCCCGCCACCACTCTCCGTGCTCTGTCGTGCCTCTGGATGCTTATTCCATGAACACATCTTTGTTACCACCTCTCACACCCTGCAGCTCAGAGGATTTACACCCTGCTGCTCTCAGCTGCTGTGGAGAAATTCGGTGGAATGGAAAGTCAATCATCGCATGTTCAAGGACTCCAGCTTTAAAGATGTTCCTGCTCGTAGGAGCGGAACATGCTGTTCACCAGTTTATCCACCTGGCTTTGCCACGACATGAGTTTTAAGTAAACAACTTTTATTCCCAGCAACAGCTTTTCAAAGAGTAACCAACACAAACACCACAATTCTTGCCAGAGATAGACTCTCAATAATAGCTCCGAAAATCTCCGCCAGCTTCGGGGAGTCTGACTGAGCGTTGTAACTTACTCCAAGGTTAGCAGGACTTGGACAGCTCTTCAAAACGTGGAGTTTGTTACACCAGGCCCTTTCTGTACCCATTTGCCGTGGTCGATGATCTTCCATTAGTGATTTTGCCTTTTGTTCTCTGTGAACAGTCCTGGGACATCAATCAGTCACATCAGGAACTGGCTCATTTCCTCTCATGCTCCTAAAACCTTTTTACATCTTATTTATCAACACATTCCCACTTGATGGCTGCTCTACCTTTGCCTCTTACTTCAATAAAGTTTTCTGCATTTTTTTGTTTGAGGTCTAACCTTTATTAAATTTGCAGCTGCTGGAGTACCTCTAGATATTTTTTTGTGATACCAGATATCATGGAAAGGGGGAAACCACAAGTATTTGGAGAAATTACTTTGTGTTGTTCTGGGGTTGGCATGGGGTTTTCGTGTATACGGAGTTGTTTGTTTGGGGCTGGGGTTTTTCGGGGGTTGGTTTGTTGTTTTGAGGTTTTTTAATCTTGCCATTCCAGACTGTTGCTTGTCTATTGTTGTTTAGATCGGATATTAGGAAAAATTTATTAGTTGAAAGGGTTGTCAAGCACTGGAACTGTTGCCCAGGGAAATGGTGGAGTCACCATCCCTGGAAGTGTTCATAAAACGAGGAGATGTGGCACACGTGGCCATAATACACGTAGATGTGGGAGCAGGGTTTATTGGAGTCAATAACCTCAGAGGTCTTTTCCAGCTCTGTGATTTCTGGTGATCTCTCCATCGTTCCAGGGTATTTCAGATGACAACACACCTTCACAAGGAGGCCAGGAAGGGTTTACTTTAACATTTAGAGCTGACAAAGTACTGAACTCACCAGTGCAAGCCATATAAACCTTCCCCTTTTATTCCAGATTCTCAATGGCATCAAAACTGTGTCGATTCCTGCTCCTTCACTCTGGGATCAGTTAACTCAAAGACCTGCCATGTCTCTCTAGCCTGGTCTTTGCAAAGGACACAAAATAAGGACACAACAATGAACCAAATGCTGAGGAGCCCCAGAGGTAAAATTGTCATCATTTAAAACACAACAACATCCAGAATCATGAAATGCACTCTTACAGACAGGACCAAAAATCTGCAACTTCCACAACTGACTCCTTTGGGGATGCCGCAGCCAAGCCAAGCCGTACCAGGTGTGACACACTTTGAAGGTTCCTGTTCTGAACAATTTCCGATGATGAAATGATTTCAAACCCACAGAATTTAAACAGCTTCCAGTGCTGGAAGAAGCCCAGCCAGGCTGGTGTCTCCTGAGCTGGTTTTTCACTGACAAGCACCCAGGGCTGAATTCTGGGCTGTCTGTCAGTGGCTGTGGCAGGGAGCTATTGCTGCCTCAGCTCCACACCGTGTCCTTGCC
Organism: Eulacestoma nigropectus; assembly: GCA_013397775.1. Lineage (NCBI taxonomy): Eukaryota > Metazoa > Chordata > Aves > Passeriformes > Eulacestoma > Eulacestoma nigropectus. Next base: position 5,341,002 of record VZTE01004705.1, read on the forward strand.
AGGCAGCCAGCAATTACAAGTCTCTTATCCCAATAATTACAGGCATAAGAATATGTCTTGAACAACATTATACTCCATTTCTTCCATGTAGCTTATGCTCTCACAGTACAATGCACTAACCAGAACAAATATTTCTATTTTTAGGAGTGAAATCAAAGTCTTAACTGGTTGGTGAGGTCTGTTTGCCACTGTGTGCCTGAAAGAGACTTGTTTTGCTATTTTAGGTGGCAACAAACATGGACAAAGTAGGATTTTTAGTGAACTTTAAAGTGTTTTCTTAAATCAAGTTCTTTTTCAATGTGAACAAAGCATTCCACTGCACTTTAAGGCTAGAGAATTCATTCCCATAATAAAGCACAATGGCAACTTCCAATGAGAAAAAAACTTGGAAATTATCACCACCGTGAGCTCTTCTAAGAATATTCCAACTGTCGCATGGAAATCTACACTATACTCAGTGCATATTAATAAATTAGAAACTCTGGTAATTCTCTCTGCTGGAAATGGTTTTTTTGCATATGAAAATTCTCCTGTCTCAAGTCCCAGCCTAGTAAAGCATTAACTACCACAAGTAATTCTCTAGGAACTTTCTTGTCTTTCTCAAAATTCGAATTTAAAACAATCAGTTGAGAACTAAATGGCAACTGGAATGTCCAGTATTTCCACACATTACAAAGCTTTACTTCTTCTGGCCTGTCCAACATGAACCTCCCCAGACAACTCTCTCATCCAGAAACATGCCAAAAGCTGGCCAAACCTTAGAGTTTTACATCCAAAACATTTCCTCTCTGTTAAATGAGAAATAAAATAAGAATAAGAAACGTAAAACAATTCTGCAAGGATATCCAATGGCAAATGTTGCAAAAAGCCATCTCACATCTCTGAATTCTGTTGTCAGATTATTTTGAACACAAAATTAACTTTTTATGGCTGAATAAAATCCTACTCCGCTGTTGTGTGTCCCCAGAGCCAGTACACACACGCATAGGAACAACAGCTGACTCTCTCCAAGAATTGCATCTCATCATTGTTGATGAGGCTCCTTACTCACCAGTTGGGACAGCAGGATCCATTGTTGGCTTTTCCCAGGTATTGATCTGCTCCCAGGTAAATCCATTGGTTCCCAAGGCGACGCTATAACCACAGTTACTGTAGTGCTCATCAAATGAACAACCACCTAAAAACCAAGAAAAATGAAAACGTTTCTGGATTAATTCTCTCTCTTTGTGGCAGGTCATTTACTTAGATATTTTGTACCCAAGCTCACACAGGAAATAAAAATGAGTAAAACTAATTTCCTGAACATTATTTTTCATGCAGCTCCAAAGGTGATGTCCACAAAATATCTTTGTACTTTCCATGCTTTATATCCATTGGAAGCCCTTGTTTTCTTCCCTCCACACTACTGTTTCTTAGATAAGTCCCCTTTATTTCAACCTCTTATTTTCCAAGACAGTTGTACAAGATACCCCCATGCAGGAATATTTGCATGAACCTCCAAGTAAGATATTAAAAAAAACAAGAATAAGAAGGAGGAACGCAGGTGACAAACAAGGACAGCATCACTGTTCCTACAGCAATGCCTCACTTCTTTTTGCTTTTAAGCCTGGATTATATTTAATCTGGCTTTAACCATCTCCTAAACTTAACAACAGAAATTTCTGTGTGGTCCATGAGCATACAGAGCTTCCTCAAGGTCTTTCAAGTCAATACGTTTGAGCATGGCCCTGCAGTTTCTAAACAACGAGAGAATGAGAAGCAGCAGATGTCGACTGGCATTCACACCTTCCAGACTGTTGACTAAAAGATCTTCACTGCAATTCCTGAAATCCTTGGAAGAAGTTAACTCTCATAAATAACTTGGCAGCTGCCTGAACACTTGTGAATCAAGAGAAATCCAGGAACTGTGGAATGAAATTTTGAATTGCAGTGCAGATCTTTGAAACTTGGGTCACACAAAGAAACTGAGACAGTTCATTCCTTAGGATATTCCTACACTGGTGTCCCTTATGACCTCATGCACATTCCTCTTCACCTCCACCCAGCTTAGCCTGCCAAAATATTTCACTATTGGATCCATTGGATCTGGGTCCCTGACTTTAGACTTGAATCATGCCCAGAGCGTGTCTATAAAGCTTTGGTTTTCTCTCAGGGAAGAAAGGATCATGTTTCTCTGCAGATCCCAGTCCTCCAAAGGTGACTGGGCACATCCAGCATGCCAGGGCTGCACAGTGCTCAGGGCAACGCTCGCTTGCTCTGCCAGCCAAGCTGCCAAAGGCACCCGACACCAATCAGAGCTGTATGGACAGAGATATTCCTGACTCCTCACTCCTTCCCACAGGCTGCACTGCCCGCGCTCACACAATAAATAGCTGATAGATCTCTGACATGTGGTTCCTTTGCAATAAAATACTACCCAACGCTGGACACATTAAAGACTTCTTTGGTTTGCACCCAGAAAACCCAAACTTTGTCTCAGTTCCTGTGGAATTCCTCAAAAATTACAAATATATTTCATGTCATTAATATTTATCAGTCCCTTATTCTGTTAAGTATGTCTACCCCAATTGCAACTGATTATCTAAGTGGTTCTACAAAACTTCACCAAACATTTCTAGCCAAGAATATTCTAGAAAGATTTGTTAGGCAGAGTGCCTGACACCCCAAAATACTCTGTTGCTAAAGAAAAGTTTAAGAAGGTCAAGCTTGCCCTCAAAAATTAAAAAAATTATACATTACATATTTTCATTATAAATAGATCTGTTAATAGATTTTATGTCCCTTAGAAGCTTGCCTGTTTCAGTAGCTTCTGCAAATATTTCTGAGCTGTCACGATTTTATAATATTATAATAATCCTTGCCTTTAATTTATTGCACTTGTGAAGCCTTCCCAGCTGTCAAAACAAGCAGGATTACACTTAAACTCTTTCCCTGTTTTTAAAAAAAAAATTAATTTAGGTGAAAAAGTTCAAAATTACAACATTGAACAGGCTCATTAAGAAATCTAAGGGAAGATCCAGGCGTCCTGGGCTGTGTGGAAATGAGCAGCGCAGCTGAAAGTCACCTTTATCCCAGCGAGCAGGAGCGAGAGGCGAAATCAAATCCTCTGCTCTCAGCCTCCACATGGGGCATTCTCACTTTGATAGATTCCCTTTAGCAGCACAACTTCAGGCACAAACCGTCCCCACCCCCCCTCTGCTCAGCACACAGGGATGGGGCTGTCTGGGAGCTATTACTCAGAAGGAATTGTAAACACGTTCTCTGCTCGAGCCCAACCGCTGTACGAGGTGTCCTGTACACAGAGAAAATTGCACAGGAGCTGCTACAAAGTCCCAGAAGCAAAGCAAGCAATTTGTGGGGTACCAGTGCTCATTGAACTGGGAATGTAACTGTCAATAGCTTGGCATAATCAGCTAAATAGGTGATTTTATCCTCGCTGAGGAAGGTGGAGTGTGAGGAGCTGAAAAAGGGACACAGTGAGAACTTGTGGAAATTAATTGGGAGCATCTGCTGATACAAGACAACACCCGAGGAAGCTTTAAAGTGCTGTGCCTGAAAGTCAAAGCTAACCTTGTAGTACAGCTGAATAGGAAAGGAAAGGATAAACCATGGAGAGCCTTAAAAGTAGCAGCAAGACACCTATTTTTCAGAGAAAGAAAAGGTTAGTGGAGAAACCTCCAAACACAGACTGACAGGGCAATAAGCCAGAAGGATTAATTTACTAGAGGCAGCAGAATTGGAATGTGGAGGTGAATTTGCAGGAAATGAGAACAAGGAGAAAAAGCTGGAGTCGACTTTAAGGGCTCGGATGAGCAAGGTGGGTTTGTGAATCCTGGGTACCAAGAGGGGGGCAGTGCCCCCCAGCTTCTTGCTCTGGTGTGCCAGCTGAGAGCAGAACCAAAAATTAAATAAAGGCTCACCTGGGAGCCAGAGCTACAGTGACTGGTGAGCCAAAAAGCCAACAACACCTCTCTTCAAACTATTGCAGTGCATATTGTATTATGGAACAGGAAAGAAACTTCAGAAAGTGAAAGTAGTACAATATATCAGAAGATCACAGAAGTTTGGGTTACTTTAACAGTCACAGGGCCACAGAATGGTTTGGGTTGGATGGGATCTGAAAGCCCATCCACTTCCACCCCCTGCCATGGGCAGGGACACCTTCCACTGTCCCAGGCCGCTCCAAGCCCCGTCCAACCTGGCCTTGGACACTGCCAGGGATCCGGGGGCAGCCACAGCTTCTCTGGGCACCCTGTGCCAGGGCTTCCCCACACTCACAGTAAAAAAGTTCTTCCTTATATCCAATCCTTGGTAAAGCCACTTGGCCACAGTGACTTGTGTCCATAGCTTCCAAGCAAGGACATCAGTGGTGGCCGCTAAATTCTGCAGGGGTTGGCGGATGTGGCATTGCTGCTTCACTTACAGGCAGCCAGGTTCAGAAAACTGAGATTCTAGGAGTTCACTGAAGTAGGAATAGTAACAAGCAGAGGTGTTATTTTCACTGATGTCAGCACAAGCTTAATATTCAACATTTCCCAAGACACCCCACCCATGCAGATACTTAGATATGAGCTACACCCAAATATGATGGAACGCAAAGTTAGGAAGAGGTTATATCCATCCCCCCAGAAAATCATCCATGGCTGAAATCTGACTGCTTGGAGGGAGAACAGGGCTATTCATTAACATTGAAAAAAATAATCCTCAAGTTGAAGGGAAAATAAAAAAGACCACTGGATGAATTTAGTTACCAGGTTTGCATGTTATCATTTCAGCCACCTATCACAGAGTAGCTTGAGGAAAATGACAACATTTACACAATCACCAAAATAGGGTGCTGGGTCTTCATAAATTGTTAACAAGAATGAGGATTTTTGGAAAACAAATTGAGATTTTTGGAGCCTTTTTCCTGCTTGGCTAAAACTCAAACAAATGCAGTTGCTCAGTGGGGCCAAAGAGGGAATGGAGATGGCATTGGATAACGCAGGAGGTGTTGAACCCTTTTCTCAAAATGAAATCTAAACAAGAAAGCTTTTCCCTTCCTGAAAAGGGTCATATTGAAGCCAATAATGTCTCACATAAGAAGGATAAAATATCCCTTGTTTTACACTGCGGGCTTGTAACAACGCCACTGCTCATCTGAGTGATGCTAATTAATCTTGAGCAGACCTATCATCAGTTACTGAGACTCGCCCCTGGACTAAATGTAAACCAGCCTTGCATAAATTGAATGGCTCCTTTGAATATATAATTGAATTTGCAGAAGTGTGCGCCAGGGGGGTGTTTAAATAAGTGCACAAATATGATAAAAAGAACTTCACGCCATAATATCTAATTCAGTAAGCAAAAATAATGGCAGGGCACATTCCAATTAGTGTTTGATTTATTTATTTTAACAAATCCAATTAGTTGAATGTTTTATAAAGTCATCCAATGTCAAACTCTCACAGACTCACCAGATAAAATACACAATACTTCTAAAAAGGGATAAAGAAACACTGATGCGAGAGGCCTCATCAGTTATCCCGTGGTTCTAAACATACACAGGAAACAGAGCAGCAGATATAATTTGATCAGGCATTTACAGCAGTCCCAAAGTGGGAAAGAGACAGAGACAAGGAGAACATCAGCCTCCTTCATCCACTCCACCGTTCTTCCTAAAAGAAGCAGTTACTTCTCTCATTTATTAAAAATAAAAACTGAACAAAACCAACAACAACCCCCAAACAACAACAAAATGGGCAAAAGTTAAGAAAGCATGAACACTTTTTAGTAAACGTCCCTTTTGAAACTTTCATGAGAGCTGCGATTTAGTCCATCAATTTTTATCTTAAACCCACAAAATGCAAAGCAAGTAAAGGAAGAAACAAATGCTGTTAAGATGAGGCAGTGCTTATGAACTATAAAATTCCACAAATTAACTCACCACTGTTTCTGATCATTCATCCTCATCCCTTCCAAAGACATTCTTGTTTACAAGGGCTAGAAAAGATGCATTTGGCTCATTAAGGTAACTCCGAGTGTGGGATTTATTGTATAAAAATCCATTCATAACTTACTTTTCAGACTATAGAATTCATATAGCAAATTCCTGAGAAATCTTACTGTATATTCCTGTGGAAGTGAGAGAGGGTGAAGAATGAAAATGCGCGTGTAAAGCTTGTGCTGAGTTGCTTTAAGATGGGATAAATAAAGGAATATTGGAATTTCCTCACTCAGGGAGAGTAGTAAGTCCTTTATGTGCTTTCTAGTCTTCCAGAAAGATGAAGGCAGAAGACATCAGACGTGTGCACATCAACCTGCTCTTGCAACTGGCCAATTTCAATGAGTACTTTATTGTTCTAACCAAATGTTTGTTCTCTATCCACAGATTTTCAAAGAACAGGTTTCTGCAGAGAGAAAAGTCATTTTTACTGAGTCAAAGGGCACCATGTGTTCAGAGTGTATTTTAAACTCAGACTCTACAAGGGAGACAAAGATACTCTGACTCCTCAAACTGCAGGGAGAGCTTTGATCATTTTTTATGCCTCATTAGCTAACAGAGGATCTACAGCAGGAGAAACTGGGGAACAGATTCTCCAGTGTGTAATAAGGGATAAACTCTGAAGTTAAGCGTTCATAACTTCTTTTTCTGATGTCAGTAGTTTAAGAACTGAGCTCAGACCTTGCACGAATTCAGGTGAGTCACTCAACCATTAAACACAAATCTCAGGCTCCTCAGCTGCTGGTGCTCACAGAAGTGCTTCTCTCGAGGCATCCAGATGTTTGGGGTTTAGAAACAAACATCAGTGATTTCTCCAGTGCCTCAAATACATCCCTGCATGTGGTTTGGTTTCTGCTGCAAGTGTCAGTCCTCACGCTCGATTCACCATGAATTCACTGACTCAATCAGTCCTCATGGAATGGTTCACTCACCACAGGACAGTTCTGCTTCCTGTCTTGCCATCTCACTCTTGACATAGTCTTGCTAAATTTACGTGTGAGCAGAGACAGTTGTATCCACACTTTGGAAAGTGCCAGTCCTCTGAGATACCAGTAACAATTGCCTGGCCAAGGTTAGAAGCATTCTTGTTAGATTTGGCTAAATTTCATTCTTTTTGCGTGTCCTATGTCCTGGCAACCCAGATTAGAGGGGGAGCACACAGAAAGATTGTCTTTATTTTCAAAAACAGCAATGAAAGTTATTCCTCTTTAGAGGAATATATGCATAGGTTTCTGGTTTTGTTTTTTTTGGTTTTTTTTTTTTGGTTTGTTTTTTGTTTTTTTTTTTTCCCCTAAATCAATGTAATCCTTGAAAATCCTGAGTGCAGTTTAGAAAAGCTCTTCTTGATTCAAAACTGGCATTGTGATTTCAAGTGCTATCAATCCATTAAGGAAGACACTCGTACTACCAGTGCGTGTGTGCGTATATATATATGCGGTTTTTTTCTAAGTCTTTTTCCAATTATATGCCCTGTGACTTTGCTATCTTTGCAGGTTCAGTGTTACATATCTATTCCCACATGTCTTGAAGCAGCTTTGAGCACAGTTTCCATGCCCACGTGTCCCACATGCATGGACAAAATCAATAGTTGGGTGTTCCTTGTATAGGAACCTTGCTATAATCAAAACATTGCTTCCCCTCAGTAAGAGAACACATGTGGTGTCCATGAGGAGCATCACCAGTAACCGACAGGTGAAGCTTTGTGAGGTGAAACACCTCAAGTGCCCTTCCAGTAATAACAAGTTCTTCTCCCAGCACTTCCCTGCAGAAAGTGTTGGTCCCAAACGTGCACCAGAGCCTGACAGAGTTTATCAGTTCTGCTCCTAATCCCACGGAGCAGAGCAAGCATTGTGGATCCTGATATGCACGGAATGAGTGTTTAGGCTCCATTCCCTGAACTTGTCAAGTTTAAGCTGAGCTCTTTCTTAAATTCATCATTACAGGTTTCTCTTTGCTGACTCTTGCCTCCATGTCTCATCATTTGAGCCCTAGACCAGCTCAGACATTCATTACTAATTCTGTACCTCATAATCCACCACGGATCAGTGAAACCACTTTGAAGTATCCTAGGACTAAAACTGACACTAAATGTCATTTGTTTCAATGTTATGTCTAAATCAAGGATGACTCATCTAACTTGCCTTGCAAAAATGTACGTCCTTTATTTAATACCGAGAATATATTTTTGCTCCTGACAGCTGAGCTGTCACTATTTCAATAGGTCAATATTAACATTTTATTGCTTTAAGCATAAGTTAATGTTAGAGATATGTACATCTCTCTAATCTGATTGAATTATTCTTTTCAAGCTACAAAAAGAGTCAGTTAACGCTCTGCACCTTTTCAAAGAACCCAAACTTTCCAAGTTCAGTTAGTTCCAGTCTGCTGCAACACACCAAGATTTATGCTAAGAATTTTCAGACTTCTCTGTCCCAAGGTAATGAAACTTGTAAAATTAACACAGGTTATCAAACCCATAAAAGATTCTTAAACAGACGTTCCCCACGAATTTTTCTCAAGATTCTAACTAATAATCTTTCAGTCTATAAATTCAGTGGCTTTCCACCACTGAAGCAGACTCTTGCTTTAGTTATAGTACGACAGAATGAAGATTTCTTTTCAAAAACACAGATTTGTAGCACACATTTGCTGCTATATTTGTAATCTAAGAATAAAAAAAAAAGCCTTACTTTGCTTCAACTCATTTCTTAAGTCACAGCACAATTTTTTTTCCTAAAATAATCCTGTTTTGTATTCCAAAAATTTATCTTAAATTATTAACTATGATTGTTGAAGATGTGCTTAGCTATATTTGTCAGTAAAAACTCTTCGTGGGTGTTCATTGTTTCTTAAAAAAAGGGAACGTTGCTTTTCTTTCCTTCCAGCACCTGAAAATTCTTGAGACTAATTATTCAGGGGGTCTTAACAGGCTTGCCTAACACTGTATTTATAGTGCTTTTTCACTAAATTCTACTTCAGCTGCTGCACGGGAGCCTTGATCAGTCAGAGCTCGCTATTGACTTGCTTCATTTCAGCATTTTATCCTGTCACATGGACACCTGCTCAAGCTGCACACTTACTTAAATTACATCCTTGTTTTGCTCTAACCATCAACCAAGGCAGAAAAACCTGTCTGGAAGTAGCTGTTTCTCACCTATTTTATATTCCATTAGCAAGCCTCTCTTTCTCAATAAGCTTTTATACAAACTTCAAATTAATGTCTTTGAACTTTAAGCAAGAAGCAGCCGTTGACTGACTCACATTATCTTTGGTGATGAATAAAATATTGTCTCAACAGACACCATTTCAGGAATTCCAACAGCAACTACAGATCTTCCAGTCTTTCTCCTTTCCCTGTTCTGCTGTTCAGGCTCCTGTTTTGAAGGAAAATCTCCTTCCAATTGAGAGGTTTTCTTGGAAGTTCATGGTAATAAAACACAAGGATTAACTTAAATAAGGGTAGGAAGTCTGGTTTCTTGCCACACCACCAAACACAGAATAAAATTAAACACAATCTGGTTGCAATCAAATGTAACAAGAACAGACATATCCTTTTCAGAGAAAAATTTAAGTTCTTATTGGACTGGCATTTCTATAATCATTCCATTAACCGAGCAGTCTTCCCAAATGAGGCCAAGGGAAGTAAATTAACTCAGTGCTGAACTCCCAAAACACATCTCATATTTGCACTCACAGAAAGCTACCCACAGTCTGCATGAGGACAAAAATGTCCATGTGCACACACACACATCCCATCTGCATTCTAAGTGATTCCAAAAAGAATTATCAACAGTTTCAATCTGTTTTAGGGGGAGAAAACCCTAATGAGGTGGGTTGATTGTTGGTGAACAATACCATTATTTTGTTTAAGTTGCTCCTGAACACGTACAATTAAAGATCCAGCACTGTGCAGGACTCCATCAACTCCTTGATATTTGAGCTACCATGCTCGACAAGTATTAGCTCAACTCCACACTGGTTAAATATCAGATTTAGATAAAAGGATAGCTATCATCTCTTATTGAGTATCAGCAAATAAAATCTAATTGACTAATAATAGAATGGTAATAACTTGCAATGAGTGTTGCCACTGGTAAATCATGCCAAATTTAATAACTTTGTTATTGGAAGCTACTCCCAGAGAACAGCTGCATAAATAACTTTTATCGAGCTCTAACAAATCCTGTAGCTCCAACTTTATACATATCTCAGATCAAGGTTATTTCTTACAAATGCCCTTTCATTTGTTGCTGACAGTTATTGTTTCAAATTACATTTCAAGTGCAATGTCAAGGATATTTAAAGACACGTATTTTAAATTGTTTTCAGTTAAACCAGGATCTTCATTCAATGTGTCAGGAGCAAATCAGCCCCAGAAGTGACAGTGGCTCTCCAGCTGCTCTGCTTCCAGGTGCCCTGGAGTCAGACTGGGAACAGGAGGGCAGATCCTGGACTCTGCCAGGGCTCTTGTAGAGTTCGATCAGTTCACTGATGGTTGAGGAACTGACAGTCAGCTACAGATTTGAATTTTAGTAATTTGTTATCTGAATTTTAATTGTTTTTTCAGCTTATTTATTCTGTCTCTGCTTTCTTATACCCATATTCTCCCTTGATGCACCACTTGCACTGCAATATCCAGGCTGCTGTTCAGAATCCCAGGGCAGTGGGGCAAACACCGAGCCCTGGAAGCCCCTCTGTCCTCCACAGCACACCGCAAATAAAGGAACCAGGGGAAGATTTGCTAGCTTTTATCCTCCAGACTCATCTGTGTAAATTCATTGCCCAAAAAGCAAAACACAGAGTAAATATGTGCCAGGAATAAATAGGTCTCTGCCTAACGGCACTTGTGAGTTCTTGAAAATATATAGAGCTGCTCTTCTGTTTAACCAAATTTCCTACTACTACAGAAGCGTATGTGCAAAGTGCCTCTCTAATTACAGCCATGAATCTTCCTCTTACAGTCCCTGACCCAGAACATGCATTTAGCAGAGCTGCAGCATTCCAAACTCTGTATTAATGAAGGACAGCATGGAAATGAGGAGAAAATCCAGAGTAACTTCAGTTACAAGTGCAGTTATCTCTACAGACAGCTCAGATTTTAAGGGGACCTCACAGCCTCGCTCATCCCCCTGTGCCACCCTGTCACATCCTTGGCCACCTGCAGCCAGTGACAAGTCACAGGTGGGCTCAAAAATGGCCCATCAGCCATGTGCTGCTGAAGGCGTCCCCATGAGCCGCTCCAGTCTCCATTGGAGGATGGGGGGAAATGATTTTTTTAAAACAAGATATGAACAGCGCAGTTTCTGCTGAAGTTCTTGAATTTAGAGGAATTCCAAACTAAAATGGATGAAATTTCAACATCTTATTTTCACTCTGCACTTCATTTTGAAACAGTTTCAGGTGGTACTATCCTTGTTATAGAAAACCAACTTGATAACGAACATACGGAAAAATATTCCTGTTCCATTATCTAAGGCCTTTCTCCTGCCTTTGTAATAGATAACCTCCAGTTTAAGGCTGAAACTTAGAATAATACATTCCCAAGGGAAAATATTTTTTCAAGACAGATTTTCTGAACTCCACAGTTCTTATTCCTTTTAAGCAGCATCAAACCTGAACCCTGCCAGGACGCATTAAGTACTTTAAACCTTTCTTTCTAAAACTTGAAAGGCACAAGGTGAAAGAATCTAAAAGCAATCACTTCTCGGGATACTGAATCACCAGACTGGAATAAGAAACCCTTTCCTATCATATAAACCATGGTTTCAGTCATCTTTTAATCCTTGGTCCGTTGAGAAATGTGAACCAGGTGCTCCGAGATTTTTATCCCAACCTCACCTGCCCTTGGTGTTGCAGTCGGGATGGACGCGCAGCACAGAGGGCCCAGTAAAGGGCAGATTCTAAAAATCTAAGCTTGAAACAGGCTTCAAAGCCATTTCACTGACAGCACCCCAATATTTCTTTTAGTAATCTTGGAGGTTTGTGTAAAACACGTGTAAAACCCCACACTTTTGGTAGTACTGCAGACAAGTTTCATTGCTGCTCTTACACTGAAATAATAGAAGTTCATAAGTGCAATTCAGATGCACAAAAATCTCATTTACTGGACATTTACATCTGGAAATAAGGTCTTACCAGCAGTTTAAAAAGATAATTGTCTTTGCTTTAAAGACGTCTCTTTACACTTCAAATGGAATGACGCCATCTCCAGAAATGAGACAAATACCTGGTGCAGGATATTGCTTTATGCGCATCCTCGCCAAGCCCTATAAAGCACCCTCCACTTGATGCTGGTAGATGAAAGGGTATTTGTAAGTACAGCTACATGCAGTATTTAACAGCCCAGGAATCTCCATTAAAATGTAATTCATTCCCAGAGCCCCAGGTGAAAGTGCAGATACTCAGAAGCAAAGATTTTTAATAAGTGTCCTCCTCAAGATTTCAGCTCTGCAGCTTAACTAAGTATGAAATTCCTAATAAATTCATTGTCCATTTTTATACAAGTCATTTAAATTTTAAGATGCCTGTGTGAGAATCTGATTTATTAAATATATGATTCTTCAAAAGATTATGATCATGACATTAAGTCATTCAGAAATTAGATTCAGTTTCTGATCAACTGAATTGGTATTAAATATACTTATCCAATTATAACCATACTGCAATTATACTGATACTTGAGCTAACTGCACATTAGGCATTGCAGCCAAAAATGTAGGAGAGATGGAGTGACAGAATGTTTGAAAGCACATTTTTAAAATAAAAAAGAAGCAATTCAGATTAAAATTTAGGAGGAAATTCTTTACTCAGATGGCCAGAGGCCCTGGCACAGGGTGCCCAGAGAAGCTCTGGCTGCCCCTGGATCCCTGGAAGTGTCCAAGGCCAGGTTGGACGGGGCTTGGAGCACCCTGGGACGGTGTCCCTGCCCACGGCAGGGGGGTGGAAAGAGGTGACCTTTAAGGTCCCTTACAACCCAAATCATTCTATGATTCTATTGACTCTCTTTGTCCTATGATCCTTCCCTTAATCTTTAACCCTTCAGGTACAAGGCTTAACACACTGCATAAAGATAAAAGGAATAATAAAATAAGCTAATTAGGCCTCTCCATTTGTTATCTATGTATCTTTTAGCCTATTATAACAATTATGGCATCAAACCACCTTTTTTTACCCCAGAGTCCTCTCACAATCCCCTCACCAGCACATACTCATGCCTGGCAAAGGGAAGGACAACAGGGAACTGCACACAGTCAGCTTAAAACTGGCAGAACAGCTGGATCAGGTCAGACACCTGCCAGATGCTATTTGGAAAACACTCGTGAACAGAACAAGGTCACACTGAATCTTCCTCAAAACACACTCCCAGCCTCAAACACCTTCCCACCTTCCAGGTGCTGGGGCACTGACCAAGGGAATGGGCACGGCCCCGAGGCTGCCAGAGCTCCAGGAGTGTTTGGACATTGCTCCCAGGCATGCCCAGGGTGGGGTTGTTGGGGTGTCTGTGCAGGGCCAGGAGCTGGGCTGGATGATCCCTGTGGTTCTCTTCCGACTCAGGATGTTCTGCGATTCCATGGACAATGATACTCAAACATTTTCAGAGTCTCTGTGCACTTCTGGAATTTGTAAGCTCCCAGGATAACTTCTACATCTTTGCCACACCCTGACAGCTTCTGGCTGTCACCTTCCCAGGGTTAGCTGGAAACAGAGGGGACAGGGGTGCTTTTGCCCTCATGCCGGGCATGGGACAGTGACACTGCAGAGGGAGCATCTGCCACGTGCTGAACCAACACCCCAGGGATGAGACAGGGACTGCAGTGTATTGTTTTCCCATGGAAATGACTGTGCCTGGCAGGCTGTGCCCAGGAGGCACAACTGCTTTCCATCACATTCTGCACTTTATACAAGACAGGCTTCTCACCAGACTATCAATATCAGCTTTGCTTTGGTTGGGTTTTTTTCAGTCCTAAAGCGCTGTCTCACGGGGAGGAAATAACTGTGATACTTGACCATACTGCAGAATTTCTAGCAGTTTAAGACTATTTTAAGATTAGATAATTAAGATAAACTCGATGATAAAATCGCAGCTGGAATAAAGATGTTGTTTATCTGAAAACACTCATCTGTGGCGAAAATAGAATTTCCCAGAACAGAGACTACAATTAATATGGAGTCAAAAAAAAAAAAAAAA
>VZTE01004705.1:5355185-5404144 GCA_013397775.1 Eulacestoma nigropectus
ACCCAAAAAAAAAAAAAAAAAAAAAAAGAAGAAAAAAAAAAAAAAAAAAAAAAAAAAGCTTTATTTAGCCAGCAGTTATAATTTTATTAGCACAGAGACTAAAGAGAATCCAAGTCAGTGGATATAAAGATTATACCAGAGTTGTGTAAGTCAGGTTTTGGTTTAATGCTCTCTTTCTTCAGAGGTAGAGATGGTACAACCACAGAGCACCTGCATCCAGCTGGAGGACAAGTGTGAACAGTGACTTTCTGAACACACTTGACCTGAATCCCAGCCACAGCACCAACTTTTCAAACAGTTACACTGCTGACCCCGCTCCTCACACAACCACCAGAGCTCAGAGCCGGCTGCACTGTGAGATGCCTCACCTACCCAGAGCTAATTGCCACAACACTTCTGTAATGGGGTAATTACCACAAACGTGGACTTTGATGGCACTCCGAGCTGAAAACAAGGAAATGAAAACATGAGCTATTAAAAAGTGACCTCTTTCCTCTTTCCTCAGCGCTGACAGCAGCCCCTGGGAACACTGAACTCGTGGTGATAGCATGGGCAGGGTGCCTCGAGTCAAAATTACAACAGTTATTAGCAGATCCTCAGCTAAATGATCTGATTTTATGTTTTTATCCTGCATTGAAGGACAAAGGCAATAATGAGGTGAACTCAAGAGAAAAATGACCAGTGACATGGAATGCTATTTTCTTGCCAATGTCACCAGAGCTTTCTTGGGACAGTTGGAAGACACCGCGGTGAGGACAGAAGTGAAACACTGTTTACTGCTACTTAGGAAAAGAAAATAATTTCATTCTGAAGGAGTTTGGACACCAATTTTGTGCGCCAGGAGTTTGTAGAACCATGGTTTCACTGTAGCAAAAGCTTGATTGCTCTAGAGTGAGGTTCCCACACTAAAGAGATCTCATCCAAACCACACAGTCTGAGGGTGGTGCTGAGGCAGGTACCAGCCACTGCCTCCTGTTCCTGGACATCTGTTATTTATTCTTTAGGAACAAGAAGTCCTATGATAACATTGCTGGACCTTCACAGCCAGTGAAGGCCTGGCCAATGCATTCTTTTTCCAACCTGGAGAGCCTGGAGCACTCCATGCTTTCCTTCACTGCACCTCCCAGGCTCTGTTTTGCTGGGGTAAGGAAGCTAAACCCTCCAGTGTCCCCATAGCAAAAATTCTCAATTATGCCAAATCTCCTTATAGCCCTTCATTACCTCTGTGATGTGCTGAATTCATCTTTCCTCTGAAGGAGTACCTGTGCTGTCCAGATAAAGTCACCTTCCAGAATTCTCCAGATGAAATAATTTTTTTTCATCTCTATAACACATTCCTATTTTGCCATCTTGCCTTACAGAAAGACATTCTCTTTTCAGAAGCACATCTCAGCCTCAGTTCAATCTCCTGGTGTTAATGCTCCAACAGCTTCTTGTCACTTCCAACTGGTCTCAAATCTTAAACCAAAAAACTAATTAGTCCTGAGATACATGACCTTGCATTCTGTAATGCTAAATTACATCCCATGTTTTTTATTTCATCACATTTCAAAATCCTAATTCCTCCTGATAATTTTATCCTCCTCCAGCTGTATGTGAGGGACTACCTATAACAGCACATTCCTTGTTTTTATGTGTGGAGCAGAGGTGAAATAAACTTAGATTTCATAATTATCCTTTAACTTCAGTTAGGATTTCTCCAGTCTGGTCCAGTAGAAAGACACAAAAAAAGCTTATAATGCCCAGGGTAGTCCTCGACTCACACATTTAACTCATTTATCTAATGCAATGCTATTAAATTTGCGTTAAATTTACTACACTGGGTTTTCCAAACCAGTCATAGAATCCTGGAATGGTTTGGGTTGGAAGGGATCTTAAAGATCACCCAGTTCCAAGCCCTGCCATGGGCAGGGACACCTTCCACTATCCCAGGCTGCCCAACTCTGGGCACTGCATTTCAAGCACACAATTTTTCAGCATCATCCAGGTAAGCAGTGTGTCCATGTCCCAATTCCCTTATAAAGTCTGTCTTTTAGGATCTATGTTAGTATTTCCAGAAACCTACACTTTATATTAAACCTCTCTAGCTTCAGCAATCAACATCAAAAAATTCAGTAGCAAAAGAAAAAATTTATACCCTGTTAGATCAACCTTCCATGATTCAGTTCCACACTTTATGATATTAAAAGTGTCAATTATGTGATTTAATGTCTTAGATTAAGTCAGTGCACTAACATGCTGGTACTAATTAAACTGGGCAATTATAAAATAGAACCTGGTTTTCAGTCCTGGCAAACTGACAGCGTTTCAGAGGTGAGAAAGAGACAATGAGAAACGTGAGAAGCAGAGTCACTCCAAACCCCTTCATTTAACAAGCTCCCCTTGACTTCCTCAAATTTGAAGTTACTGTTTTGATATGAGGCATCAATAATTTAGAATCAGTAACTCAAAAGTACCTTTACGAGTTACTACAAGCTTAGATTTTTGCCTCATTGAATTTTGGAAGTATTCCAAAACATTGAAATATTTGTGCTGATGCACACTGAGCAGAAACACTGGTTCTTACCCTGGCTTTGCAGGTTAAATTTTTATATACGTATAACAATTATATTCATATACAGACCTAGTGAAAGATCCTATCCTCTCTCTGCTAACTGTAAAATTCAGGGAGTTGACCTGCATTACACCTGGTACTGACAGTTATTTTCCTTCATAGTGTGAAAAAACCTGTGTACAAACACACAGGCAACAGGAAACTCACCGAGGACTGCAGCTGAGAGTGCTTGCTCAGGAAACAAGCCCTGGAAACTTGTTGAAAGCATTAGGTAAGTCCCTTAATTTGTAGAATAATAAGGTGGTGCTATACAGTCTCTGGGATACGATCAAAAAAACTGTCAAAGCACAGAAACATGACTCAAGTCCTTTTTAAGGTGATTTTGCTAAATCCCAGTGGACCAGACTATCATAAACTTATTACTAATTGAACAGGGATGTGGCAATGAGGAGCATAAATTATGCACAATGACTGTTTCCCTCTACTGGTGCACAGTGCATTTGTACTTGAGTGGAAGAGATGTCACCCAGAGCCACAAACTTAAAATTTCCTTAGAGACTGCTCAGAGAAAAGAAAAACAACCAGCAAACACCAGCCCCACACCTTTTTGTATTACCATTACTCATTCTCAAAAAGAAGAGATTTAAACATATGAAAATCAGAGAAACACAGAAGAGTTTGAGTTGGAAAGGACCTCAAAGCCCATCCAGTCCCACCCCTGCCATGGGCAGGGACACCTTCCACTATCCCAGGCTGCTCCAAGCCCCGTCCAACCTGGCCTTGGACACTGCCAGGGCTGGGGCAGCCACAGCTTTTCTGGACAGATAAATTCCCTGTCTACCAGGGAATTTAGTTTATTTAATGTGTTGTATGATTTTTCAGTGAACTCAGAAAATTTCTAGACTCCTTCAGAGGTCGCATAATTCTATCCATTAACCCACAACCTTCTACAACAGCCTAAAAAGCCCTTACTAGTTTCTAATAAGCTTTGTGGACTTCATGTAATCTTAAGATATTCTCTACACTGAACAACAGGAAAAGGTTTCTAGGAAATATACGAAGCAGTTTACTGAATGACCCATTTTTTTACCTTTTTTAATTATTATTAAGTTTTTAAACTACGTTCCTTTTCGATGTGACTTTTAAAAACCCATGATCTGCTTAAAACCCACACCACAGGCATATAAAGAGACTTCATTAAATTATAATATTCTTATTTTAATCTTTAAATTATTAACATTGCTGCCACTTAGTACCAGCATTTTGGGGCAATTATAAAGTGTTTTCTAAGAGTTTAAAATCTTTTTGGCTAAGATATCAATCACAGGCCTTTTCCAAAAATGTCCCCTGGAATGGATATTCATCCTTTTTCCTTATGCCAGAGATGAAAACTATATACCCAGCTGAATATGCAACTTTCCATTACTTGTATTATCATAGCACCCCAGAGAGCTGACTGATGGCCAGAATGTGATCAAATGCGGGTTATTGAGCTAAAGCCCTTCACTTCTTTGGAATCTCTATTACACTCTGCACTATAAAGCCCACAGCGAGACTCAGTAATGGATTTCCTGGATGGATGAGATGCTGGCAGTGTGCTGGGAGAGCAAGAGTTTAGGGTTAATGCAAGGAGCCCAAATCAGGCAAAGATTTGCTGCAAACACTGATTTACCTGCTGAGACCTTGCTCTCCTCTGTCTGAGCAAAGGGCCACTGCCAGCAATCCTTGGGAGAGGGGGACACTTTCGAGGGGAAAGCTGAAGGATCATAAACCATCTTACTTTTGCTATAATTTGTTTCCTAAAACACGGTTTAGAAGCTGCGCTGGCCAATAACGATGCCCAAATCATTTGGACATAACTTTGCTTTCCCTTTTAGGTTACATCCCTGTGCTGGTGACACAGGAAGAGAGATCTCTGGGAGTCAGACATCATGTACAAATGCCAGAGCACCTCTTTCCTGCAGTTCCACCCCAGTATGCAATATTTAGGCTGGTGGGATACATTCAGAGGGATAATCCACGCCCTGCTCTTAACAGCAAAGCCCCCGGCTGGTACCTTAATTCCACATTCGAGAACCCACCAAGTTTACACCCGCTACTTCCTAGGCAAGTAAAGCAGCAGTTACCATCAATTCACCCAGTTCTGACTCGCCTGCTCACCAGCAAGCCAGTCTCATTCAAGAAGGTGTCACAGGCTTTTAAATCCAAGGCTCCAGCTGTTTGCTTTGATTCCTTCTGACTTGACTATTTCACGGCACTGGGAGGCAGACTGCAGACACTGACAACTACAGATTAAGAGAAATAAAGAGGAATTCGAGTCTGAAGATTTGTCCATCTCCTGTGCCCACACAGTCTTTACCTAATTCAGGCCATCAAGGTGTTTTCATTACTCCTCAAAACAGTCACATTCCTGTTCTCACCCAAAGATCACACTTGATCTGCCTGAAAGATCCAAAGGCCTTAACAAAAACTGGACTGAAAGTCTGAACCACCATCAGCTTCACCCTAACATCGATAAAGAGAGACAGGTTACAGGAATTATGGTTTAGTCTTGTGCTGCATCTCCTGGAAAACTACAAAGTAATGGATCACTAACTTCTTCTGAGATGTCAGATTTCAACATAAAGTTCGATCCTCATTTTCAATCAAAACACTACTTTTTAAGGAAAGAATTACTGTTTCTTTTTTTCCTCTCTGAAACACTGCATTCAAATAAATCACATGCTCTGATCCTGTATCATTCATTTACTTTTATTTCAGACAGGCTTGTTTGCACCAAAAGAGAGGGCATGGATTTGCACCTCTGAGCGTTTTGGCAGACTCTAAAGCGTCCTGGCAGTTAAACACAGAATCATGGAATGGTTTGAGCTGGAAGAGACCTTAAAAATCATCTTGTTCCAACTCCCTGCCATGGGCAGGGACATCTTCCACTATCCCAGGTTGCTCTAAGCCTTGTCCAACCTGGCCTTGGACACTTCCAGGGATGGGCAGCCACAGCTTCTCTGGGCACCCTGTGCCAGGGCCTCCCCACCCTCACAGGGAAGAATTTTCTTCTAATATCTAATCTAAAACCACTCTGGTTTCACTTTGAAGTCATTCCCCCCTGTCCTGTCACTACCATCCCTTGTCTCAAGTCCCTCTCCAGCTCTCCTGGAGCCATTTTAGGCACTGGAAGGGGCTCTAAGGCCTCCATGAAGGCTTTTCTTGTTCAGGCTGAGCAAACCCCAGTCTCTTGGCCTGTCTTTATAAGAGATGTTCCAACCCTGCAATCAACTTGGTGGCCTGGAGACCTGAGTGTCCCTCCTCTGGCTGTGCCACAGGTCCCTGTGCCCTCTGTTGTGCAAAGGGTCAGCAGTTCATGGCCTCTCTGGGCTCCCACCCAGAGCCCAACCTGCCTGGATGGATCCCAACAGCTCCTCTGGCTCCACACACACAAACCCTGGTCTGGAGAACACAGCCCTGCACACGCTGAGCACAGGGAGAACATGAGCAGCTCACTCCCGATCCCAGGCTGGAATTCCCAGGCACACGCTGCTGTCATGTTCACGTTCACGAGTGAGCAAACTTAGCGCCCGTGACTCTAAAGCCTTCATGTACAGTTTAGGTTTGAAGTTCCCTGAAAGGCAAACAGTGCTGGAAACACTTTCAGAACGTGGGGTAGTGGGATGGACACATCAACAAACAACTCAAATGCATCCTGATGTGACTACATTAAAATAATGGATAAATCTATCAATTAGCAGGTCAGGCATTTCCCTTTCAAATTCTACCTTGGAAAAGAAAGCTAAAATAGAAGAATAATCATATTTCTTTTCCAGAAAGTGTAGTATTTCTGAAAAAGACAATGTTTTATTGGTCCGTACTTACCATCAGTTTAGATTGTGTGAAAAAGTCTTTAAGTGTTACTTTATAAATCTTTCAATACAATTTTCTGGCATTAAAGATAATGCTGCTTTGCTTTTACTAAGTGCTTTTCACTTTGCTGTGAGAAACTTAAATACTGAGAGACTTTCAATTTGGGCTTGTTTGCAGACCTCCCTAACATTACACACCAGGAAGAGTTAGCCAGGCAAGTAAATAAAAGTAGGAGCAGGACATACACATGGAGAGACAAGAGTTTGAAGGCTTCATTTAACAACTGCTGAGTGTATTAGGAAAATGTGGTTTAGCTCCAGCAGTGGCCTCTGATAATGGATTTTCTGAAGAACAGCTTCAATACTACTTTTAAAACTCTGAGTTGTATTAATACTGCTTGAAAAGATTGTCTTCCTCTGACACAACTGCATTGTCTCTCCTCTCTGTCCCTGCTGTACTAAACTGGCCACGATGACCTCCCCTCCTCTGTCACCAGCAGCTCTGGGTTTCATCTTTCAGACTCTTTCATGTTTTCTTCTGGTAGTAGTAGCACAGAGTTCAAATTAAGATGTAGGAACAGAAAGAAATATTTGTGCTTTCCCCACTCACTTTCCCTTTTAACTGATAATCCTAGGTGGGAAAAAAATAAATGACTGCTTAAATTTAATTAATGGAGCTGAAAATCTCAGTTAAGAAGTCTACTACGGAATCACAAAAATTAGATTGAAATAAGTGTGCAGCTCATGACCTTGCCACTGCTGTAAATGAGCAAATGCTCTCACTGTACAGATGCCTGAGTGAAAGCAAGGGTTTAATTGCATTTTTTCAGTGGTACAAGTGGACATATTAAAACTAAGCATGGGGAGAGAGAGGAGTTAATTTGATAAATCTTCTAGGGCTGCAGAAAAGACAGCTGGTACTTAAAAAGCAAAATACTACAGTGTGAGCTTCCCCTCTCCCTCCCTTCCAACTTACCCTTATCAAAGCATCCCAGAGCTCTTACAAGCTTTATCACCCTTTCCACCAGCGCTGCTGATCCATTCAAGTGTTCATGAGGGCTGTTCAGAGACCCAAACCTAGCATGCTGCCTTTTCTCGTGTAGACCCTTTCCTTCCTTCTTCTAAGAGCAAAACCCTTGATCTTCCTGAGAAATTACAAAAAACTGGGGGAGGAGGGATTGAACCAAAACAAAATAAACCCAACAACAGCAATTTTTTCATGACTGTGTAAGAAAATGCCCCCTGGTTCCAATTACTGTCATGCAGCAGACTTGATGAGATGTTGGGACTTGAACCTGCCGTGGCATTGCACAAGAGCCCCTGCAAGACCCCGGCTTTAATCCAGTTTCACAAGCAGAAATGTCACTTAATCCCTTGGTAAATTGCTTTAAAAGAGATTGCTAAGTATGAAGAGCTCTCCGGCATTCCAAGTAAGACATCAGACAGTTGCCAACTTCATGAAAGAGAACCCAGAAGTGTCAAACTCAATTTCATCCCGTTCTGCCAGGATTGCACAATCTCCTGGTGTTTTCATCCCTTTCATGATGCTGGCACGCAGTGGAACAGCAATAACCTCTCCCACAAACACAATTTAAATGGCAGAGCTCGTTTAGGTGCTAAAACTTGAACCTGGAAAAAACTTGAACTTGGAACTTGAACTTGGAAAGCTTTTGCTCATGCACCTGCCCACAAAAACTTAACATTGACTCTACTGAGGAGTAGCTTAAAAACAGAGCTGCCACTCTGAACAGTTACCCCACGAAGCCCTCCCTGCTGTGCGTTCAAGGACTGACTATGGAAACTTTTGGGGCTGCAGGGGAATATAATGGAAATATGAATGTCCTGAAGATGCCTCATACTGCTGTCTCCAAACATATATTGGACATTAAGAAAAAATTCTGCCTTGTGAGGATGCTGAGGCCCTGCACAGGGTGCCCAGAGAAGCTGTGGCTGCCCCATCCCTGGAAGTGTCCAAGGCCAGGTTGGACAGGGCTTGGAGCAACCTGGGATAGTGGAAGATGTCCTTGCCCTGAAAATAGATGAAGTTTGAGATCCCTTCCAACCCAAACCATTTTATGATTCTGTGATATTTGTTAAATACACGGCATTTGTTTACTTAAAATTCCTCTGCTCTTTTCTCCACGTCCCATCCTGCATTAAGTAAGCATCGGGGTAAGTAATTCCTGGGGTTTGGGGTGTTAGGGTTGGGTTTTTTGTTGTTTCTTTGGTTTGTTGTTTTAGTGGGTTTTTTCTCTGATAAACAGATCTCAAATAACTGAAGATTCTCGAATTTAAAACACCAACAGCCTGATAAAAATTCCAGCCAGCAGCTGCTGTTCCCAAGCAGCACTCTGGAGACAGACCACCACGGGATACTGGTAGGGAAGGAAACAGCAGGGCAGCAAAATTCACTTGCTTTGCTGCAGTTTGCACTGGAACTTCCCGTATGCCACCACCACCTGCAGCTCTGAGCATCATCTGGAAAAGAAAATGAGGTGGGAAAATAACCACAGCCGTTCCTCCAGCCACTACAAGCATGGAGAAACCATGGCCATCAGGAGCACAGATCACCTTCTCCGAGCTGCACTTAGGAGAGCATGGATTTCTTTTGCATTCACACAACAGAGGAAGCCAAGCAGCTTTTGCTCCTCAAAGAATATCCTCAGGCTGACTGCATCCAAGGAATGACATGATCTTGTAATTCAGGAATTCCTCAGAGAGTGTTTGATTGTTCTAGAGGAATACAAGTGAGTTTAAACTTTCAAATTAGACAACACCAGTTCCCCTCAGAGGATGAGTTCGATATGAGTCTGCATTACATCACAGAAAGAGATTGCTGTGACCACTGTTCCCTGGAAGGAAATTCCACACATAGCATAGAAATGGAAAATTCTCCATTTTTCTAATGATTCCCACAAATCCAAGTGTCGCTATGTTGAAATGCAAAGTTATGTTCCATCTCTGAAATTCATGGAATCATTTAGGTTGGAAAAGACCTCCAAGATGATTGAATCCAACCATTCCCCAGCACTGCCGCGGCCACCACTAACTCGTGTCCCCAAGTGCCACCTCTACACGCCTCTTAAATCCCCCCAGGGGTGGTGACTCCACCACTGCCCTGGGCAGCTGTGCCAGGGCTTGACAACCCTTTCCACCACAAGGAAACTTTTCCTAAACCTCCCCAGCACACCTCAAGATCACATTACTACACATGAAGAAGCAACAGTGCAAGAGAAAAACAACCAGCAAACAATAAATAACTGCTGAATGCTCCGAGCTTTGCACACATTGAACTTTCTTTGACAATTTTGTACTCATAGCTGTGACCCTGCAAATGGAAGTGCAGTTCAAATCCTAATTCTGAATGATTTTTCCAAAGCCTCTAAGCCAGTAAAGCTTTGCTAAACTCAGGAGTCATAAAATCTATTGTTTCTCTGCCCCAAAACACTTAGAGAATGTGTCAATATTCAGAAAAATCACCATTCAAACCTCCTGCAGCTTCAAGCTAGTGGGAAAGCAAAGGCAGGGAATTAGGATCAGCTGCTTCATGTACTGAATCCAAGTGGCAATAAAAATACAATACTCAGGTTCTCAAAATCTAAAGTGTGAGGAATCTGAAGATTGTCTTAAAACACAAGGCAAACTAGATGTATTTGCAGGATTAACTCCTGGAAGCAAAGAGCAATTGGATGCTTGTGATACTTAGGATTTCTGTTCCATCCTGTCCCACTCATAAATAGGTGCTGCAAGCCTTAGTATTAGAGAAATGTTTTAGTGGAAGCACAAAGCACTTCTATATTAGCTAAAAAAAGAAATCCAACATTGTTACTTTGGATCCTTTTCTCCTCATGTTTATCTACACGAAGAACGATACACAGAAGAAGAAACAGCCGCAGTTGAGCAAAGAAAATTTCTTCTCTTTCAGGGGAACTGTAATGCTCAGACATCCTCCACAGGAGAGGAGGTCTCATTATAAATGTTATTCTTCCTATTCACCAGTGCAACAAGCACAGATCAGTACCATCAGCTGTTTTCCTGACCTGTTTTGCAAGCAGCAAACCAAGCCAAGCCCCGAAGCTCCAAAGACCTGAGCAGACTCCGAGGCACAGCCAGCAGGAAGGAGAACACTTCTCCCAGTGCTGCAGAAAACGTCATCGACCCAGGTAACCTTGATTTCCAGACTCAGCTGACAGCAGAACAGAGCAAAAGCACTGCTATCATTAGCACATCAAAATGAGGCAGAAATCAGCACTTTCCACGTGGAGGTTTACACCAAGCCGAGCTCTGCCATCCCTCACCCACTGTCACAAACCCAATCTTCTAAACGTGTTATCAGTGGGCTGAGCAGCCACGTGCACGTTTGCTTCTCACTGCGCCGACTCCACAGCCTTCAACTCATCCAA
Source organism: Eulacestoma nigropectus (assembly GCA_013397775.1). Lineage (NCBI taxonomy): Eukaryota > Metazoa > Chordata > Aves > Passeriformes > Eulacestoma > Eulacestoma nigropectus. The sequence goes on from VZTE01004705.1 coordinate 5,365,997, forward strand.
AACTTCTCAGCTGCCCCAACACCTCCTCCACGATAGCTATAACCAGGAGATGATTTACCTCCAGGAGACACATGGCCCACTTCAGTCAAATGATGCAGCTCCTGGAAGGAGGAGGACAGGAAGGGTGGAGAGAACATTCTCTTGCTTTTTTTCTTGCCTAACACTCACCTAGAACAAGAAGAAAGCACACTGCAGACAGCTCTCTGCTCCTTTAAAAGACAACAGGACCTTCATTCGTTATCCTCACTTGTTTGAATTAAAAAAAAAAAAAAATACAGAATAAAAAATAATACAATTTTGAACCACTAACTTCAAACCAGGTATAACAATTTTCTGGCCAATCATTTAAACATTTATTTATGTACAACTATTATGTACAATTTTACGTACAAGATCTTCGGACTAACCTGTATAACCAATGGGAATTTAACCAATCTGTACTCTAAGCAGTCAATACAGCACTGACAGGGCCTTCACAAAGAAGGCACAGTCTAAATTTCCAGAAACAAAACTACTGCCACCATGGCAACAAGTCAGCAAACAGCAAAAACTCCTTTAAAAACTGGAAAGCAATCTAATCACACCAATTCCAGGTGTATAATTTTTAAATGCAGCCATTCCTGGCACACTCTCTGCAAAAAGAAAACATTAAACTCTGTGTACAAATATTCACTGAAAATATGTTTACAGATTCACACTGTCTTGCAATAAAAAAAAAAAAATATTGTATCTGTGGTACTGCCTGGGATGGTTTTCAACCAGGTAGGAAATAATCAGTTGTTTACAAATCTAGGATTGTAATAAGCACAAGATTGGAACCATATATATATTCTGAAGCAAAAATACTGTAGACAACTACAGCTAAAAATGCAGAAGTAATAACTAGATTTGTTCCAAAGCATGTGCCTGTCAAAGCAGAGCTGTTCTCTCCTCAGTTAGGTGTCTCTAACCACACACACCCAAAAGTGCACAGGCAAAAGGCTAATGAGACCCACACAACACTCAACTCAAGCTGGAACTACTTCTTTGGGTTGGTTTTTGGCTGGGGTTTTTTTGTTTTGTTTATTTGGTTTTTTGTTTTGCGTGTGGAAAGGAGACAGGAAAAGAGGCTTAGGGGGTTGATTTGTGTTGTGTTCTGTCTTTTTAAAGCATTATTAAGTTATCAGAGGCAAGCCATACCTCAGACTCAAAGCAGCACTAGCAGTCCTGCACTCTAACAAAGAGCTACAAAGCTATTTAAAGAGATGATAAAGCCTGTACTAGTCAGATGAGAGAAAATAAAAATCTCTTGCAATAGTTCACTGAAGCCATTGAAAAAATATTAACTTCAAGCAGACTTAACCAGGCTGAAGCAGGGAGTTGAACAGCTCAGCACAATCCAGAGCAGAAGTCTCTGGTGACTTCTTTACCATTTTCCTCCTATTTGGCTGATGACAAATAATAAGGTGGGTCAAGAGGACTTCAGAGAAGCAGAAGCTATGAAAAATTTGGCCATGGCACTAACTCCAACAGCCTTAAATAAAGAATCATAGCTCAAGACAAGCATTACTTATCAGGAAGGCAGAGCCAGGCTGGAGGCCTCCATGCTGGGAAGATGTAAAAGACCCTGAGTTATGAATTACAGGTTCCACACACTCACAACCAGTAATTTCAACCTGAAGTGTGGAGTCAAAATGAACTTTTGGAGCAGTTGGGTAGAAGCCATCGTGAGGATGAGTACGCTCTGCTCAAACCCTCTGCACAGAGGAAGTCAAGCATCTGCATTTTTAATGAGATGCTAATTAGTGCTTAAATACAGAGCTAATTTGAAAGGACATAAACACAAAAGTAGATTTAGAGCTAGACTTAAACTTTTTGAGTTTGACAAAAAAGTGTTTGTCACCTAAGACTTCAAACCAAGACAGGGCAAAAACCTTCCCAGCTTTAGAACTGAACAGGCGCAGAAACAGAAGAGCACAAATGCACACCCACGGCTGCTGAACCAGGAGATAGCTGCCAAAAACGGGCCTTAGTGAAAGAACCATTAAAAACAATATAATAATAAAGTTTTGTGAAGCAAAGTTAATTAATAGGAATGAATGGCATCATTAAAACTCACCAAAATAGCAAAAATCAATCACCAGGACCCTGACGTTATATTCAGCAGCAATAAACTCTCTGAAGTGTTGTTCCTTTTATCTCCTCACAACTTCATTACAGAACCTCCCTATCCCCTCCTGCAACACTGGCTCACTGACCTGAGCCAGGCAGAGCAGAACTGAACCCAGCTGGGTGCCCACTAATTTGGCACCTGGAACCAAAATTTGGCATTACCCTCTACCTACTTCCCCCTCCACCCCAGGCAAAATGTTACCCAAGACTAAATCCTATTTGGAATTCAGCTGAACTTGGTTATTTGCTTCAAAAAAAAGATCAAGGAAAAGGAACAGAGAACAGCTGGTAAGGATAACTTGCCCTGGAAGCAAAGTTTAGGACTGAAAACGCTTTACATCATTCCTGTCAGCCATCCTTCAGCAGCAGCTGCACTGCAAACGGGAGTGCAGATCACAGGCTCCATGTAGATAAGAACCTGTTCTCACATGATGACAAGTAGGTCACAGAGGACTGATCTGGCCAGCTAAAAATGTCTGCAGAGCTGCTCCAAATTCCCTAAAACCTCAAAAGGCACCACGGAGCAGTGCACGGCCCCCTGCTTGTCCTGCCTGTCCTAGGCTGGGAGTGGGGACAGCAAACATTTGTAAGATTGCATAAGTACAAAATACAGCCATGGTTCTCGTTGTCCTGGGGTCTGAAATGGATGGAATTCTGAAGTGTGAAACTGCAAGTTATTTCTACATCTTGCATCCAAAATACGAGTACGTAGAGGTCTCAGATTTTCCTTTTTCTTCTGCAAGAGTTCTAAGCTTCAAAAGCCCATTTTTGGTCTCCTAGTTGCAGCTGCCCTCTGTATAGCAGAGCACACTCACCCACCCAGAATTACATCTGAAGAACTGTGCCCTGCTATTTGCTTCACACGAACAGGGAGGAGAGAAAAACAGGAAAATTGGACTTTCCTCTCTTTCCCGTTCCCTGCAAGCCACTTATCTTTCTCTCAAGACCTGAGAGAAATTACCTGCTGTATTTCTATGTTCCTGCTAGTAATGAGTAGTTTCCTGTTGCAGAGTCAGGGCTGCTCAGGATTTCTACTATAATGACATAAAAAAGCTCAAATAAACTCTAAGCCAGTGCATCAAAGCAATGCGTTTATTACACCTTGCAAACAACTTTTTTTTTTTCCTTTTTGCATTGAAATAAACCCAGTTAAACGTGGCTGTTTCCATCAGCTGCAATTTTTTCCTGGTTTGGTTAATCAGTTTTGGTTTTTTCCCCATGGAGACCTCAGTATAGAATACAGAAACCCGAAGGATCACACAGGGTTAGTGTTCCTGCACCAAAGATCTTGCAAGTTACAACAAATATTGCTTAATGGTTGTGGTTTTCATGGTTTCTAAAGTGTAAAAGCTTTTCAAGAGCTTTTTTTGTAAGGTGTAAAAGCTGTGGTACTACTATGATAATTAATTGATGGCATTGCTGACATTCTGCAGGTGTAACTGCCCAGAGGAGGACCCCAAACAACATTCCTGTAACAAACTAATAATAAAGTCATTCTTACTGGTGCAGGATTCCTCTCTCTCTTCATCTGGCACAAGACCAGAAGGCACAATTTGAAGCTGTCCTACAATTTGAGCATTCCCTCTCCTCCCCAAGTGACAAACACTTCCACTTTTCCATATTTTTTCAGTCAATGAAGTTGTCAGATCAAGGAATTCCTTCTTTGTTCCCACAAAACACAATTCAAGCCTTCCCCACCTAGAAGGAGCCTGTAACCTCACACCAGCAGCAGTTTTCCCTTTCTAGGTTCCAGCCTCCCTATCCAGGCTGCCATGGATTATTCCCTACAAACCCACCCAGCCCCTCCAAGCCCAGCACTGGGTGCTGCTGCTGTGCCTGGGAGCACAGAACGCAGTCCCCACACCGAACGCTGAGGTTTCTGTGGCACGAGGCGCTTTGCCCCACGCATTCGCATCAGCCCGGTATTTCCTGCCTTCCCCAGCAGCTGCTTTATGCACAGTGACTGTTCTGCTTCAAGTCTGCTCCAGGGGAATGAGTACTATGGGATGGATTTCCAAACACGAGTTTCACAAGTAGGTCAAAGGCAGGCACCAGCTCTCACCTTCTGCAGGCAACGCTGCTCCTGCAGACACCGAGACCTGCGGAGGGGCTCAGAGTGTTGGGAGCAAAGGTGTTATGGACAGCTTGCAGTGAAAAAAGAGCACAGATCCCAGGGTATGTGCAAATAAACCATCAAATAGGAAGTTAAACAGGCAGTGCTCCCCTTTCCTGCCATCGCTGCTGGCAGCAGAGCTCACTGCTCCACCTTTGGGGATACTGGCAGCCACATTTCTTAGCCTCCCGCTTACTTGAGCCTCATTGAGCCCCTCAGATGGCACAGTGACACGGGGAAGGGACAGGAGCAGGAGCACCGTTGATGTTGCACGTGCTTGAAGTAGAATTTTTGTGAGAAAACACACGGTTTTCTCCCTGACAGTTGGAAAGGCCCACAGGGAACATTTAGCTGTCATAGACGCTGCTCCTTTCATCAAAAACAGGCTTCAGTGTGCAGTTTCCTTCCCTCCACCCAAGATGGGAGAGTACAAACAGGAGCAAAACCTGCTCCTGGGACAGCCACCCAATCCAAAGGGAAGAATTTGCAGAGAGTTCCTGGCAGTCACATCCATCTAGCCTGCAAAATAGAGAGGAGAGGGACCAATTTCCCAACAGCTTAATGCTAACCTACATTCTGAACACTCTGTCGTGGCACTGGCTGTCTCATGATCAGAATTAACTACAAGGTAAAGGAAGCAAAAAGCAGCAGAAACATGCCTCCAACATAACACTCTGAGGGTCCCAAAGATGTAACAGATTCAGCTGCACATTGGGAAGGACAAAATCACCTTGGTTCTGGGAAAGGGAGGATGCGTTCTGTCCCAGCTCAGGACCTGGGATAAGAACCGCAAACATTTCTCTGGATTGTGTTGGCAAGTCTGGTTCAAGATATCAGGCTGAGACAAAGCACCTCAGGCCACTCTGTCAGGTTACTGTCCTGCAAACTCTATAGATGGGTAGAAGTTGTGGACAAGACATTTTCTCAATCTTTGACCTCTAATGTCACAAGGTGACCCAACCTTTTATTCTTCATAATGTTTCTCTTAAGTCTGTCTACATATCCTACATATCCATACACTACAGAGATGACAAAGCTTCACAGGCCCCAAACCTCAACTGATCAGCCAGAAGACTCATGTTTGTTGCCCAGATCCAAATTAAAAAGCAGGAAAATTCTGAGATGCCACCACGAGAGATCTACAAACCTGCACTGTCAGTTGTGAGAAAACATCTCAGCCCCTGCCAGAACAATGTCACTCACTGCAGACCCGTGAAAATGGTGCATATGGGGTGGCAGCAGGAGCCACATTTGGGGTTTAGAGTCTGCTGCAAGCAGAGGGAACACGTACCTCAGCAGGTATTGTGAAAGCAGCTAGAAATGAAGAACGGTGGCACTTTTCCTCACTATAGTATATTTGTGTTTTCAACCAAGTGGGTGGGTAAGGCAAGTTCTACTGTAACCAGAGCTGTTCCTAAACAAAGAGCATTTCTGTAAACTCAAGGAATCTATTACAAAGCACAGAAAAATATTTTTACACGCAGAGTCTAATAACATGTTTTGTCAATTAGCTCAGTCACCGTTCAAAGGCGTCGCCATCCTACCCTCTTCCCCTTCTTTCCTCCCATGAAATAGAAAAAGCAGCAGTTTTAGAAGTAGTTCTTAAACACAATTAGCATTTATTATAACTTCCCAGGTACAACCTACGCTTATCTCCCAACTGCACGAAGAGAGATCTCTTTGAGGGGTTATGATAAAAGTAGTTATTTCACAGCTGATCTCCACACACTGTTTTAACAAGCCTGCCCATGTCTAGAAAATCCTGTCACCCTATAATCTTCAGAAAGATTAAAGGTACATAACACAGCTTTAAAAACCCACATTGCTTAAGGTCTCTTATTACTCAGGTTTTCCCTAAACTCACTGTTCATTATTTCTCAGCCAAGAACTGAAATGAATTTCCTGTAATTCCACCAAGATGTCGCTTTTAACAGGCAGCGATGGCTGCACTTCCCAGCTGCCAGAGGATCAAAGAGCACACCAGGAACATTATGTGAAGGAAAAGGAGAAAATAGAGCTGAATACCTTCCATCTCCTCAAGCAGTCTGAAGTGTTCCACCTTTAGCTCTAAATTTTCTGCATCTCTCCCTTCTCTGCCTTGAGAAGGCACAGGGAGCTCTACACTCCTGAGAATAAGGATGTTCATCCTTAACCTGAAATCAAAGCCCCAAGCACCCCAGAGCTTGCTGTATGCCCCCCAGAAAAGTGAGGTATTAAGCACTGCTGCAATAATTAGAGGAAAATAACACGTTCCCATTTCTTCCCTCTTCTTTGTAAAGTTGTAACATCTTCCTGAATCCCTATTTTCTCTCATCTCCCCCTCACCCTCTCGCTGTGGTTTTGTGAAGTGGCAGCCAAAAGCAGAGGTTGTTCCTAGGTAGGAACATGAAATTTAATTAGGTGCTCCCTCTCCTGCGAGGCTGAGGCGGAGAGAGGCAGAATCAGGAGGCACAAGCTCATTCTGGAAGGAACCCAAGAAAATTAAACTGCAATCAGTAAGCAAGAAATGTTTATTCATGAAACTTGTGCCAGTGCTGAAACTAGAGAGGTGTTTCCAATCCCCTCATTATTTGCAAGGCATTTCCTCTCATTTGTATTTGGCTGAATCCCTCTGTACCACAGAGTGACAACATCCAGAAGGGTCATAATCAAATCACCCCTGCTTGAAAGAGCTCAGCTCCCAGCACTGGGGATTCTACCCTGCCACTTCACCCAGGCCAGCCCTCAAGCCTAGCAGAAACAAATCCTGCTTTCACACCGCGGTGACCAGATAGACGCGCTTCTTGAAAGGGATCCACAGAGTGTACAAGCTATTCACAATTCCAGCCATGCAGAGAGAGAAAAGTTTTCCATAAGGGGTGCATTAAAGACTCCTTTACATTTGCTTGTAAAGCACATTTATAGTTGGGTAGTTTGAGATTTGGCTCCTTCTTTCCATGGGATATGAACACAGAAAACGCACATCGAAGCTGCTACCGAACGCCTTCAAGTTCAAATTTCTTTTTTTCCTCCAGACCTTGGCCTCTGCCTCCAGAGCCTACCTGGGAGCTGAAATAGATATGTACAAATTCACCATTAGGGCTGTTCAGAGCATTTTCAGTCCTGACACAGCAGCCTGATCTCCAGTGACACTTCCAGACCAACCCTGCAGAGATTTGGGTACACATCAGCAATTCGAATACTTCACTAAAAATCAATATTTCTTAATTTCACCTGTCTCTCCAAAGCCGCTTTACAGTGGATAGCAGATGGGGGAGGCAAGCCTGCTGCCATTAATAGCCAGCTTTTCCTGAACGTTACACACACCAGTTCAGGCTTTACAATTCACACCTTCATGTTATACTGAATGTTGTGCTGGGAGGAAAACAAACCATTTCCAATCTTTAGTTGTTTTATCCTACCTTCTTTCATCAGCAGGAAAAGTGTATTGTGTTGTACCAAACCAACCTTTTCTTTAGTGACTATTTTACACCTCGCTTCTTGCTGTCAATGCAACAGAGACACACTGAGAAAAAGAAGATTCTTTCAACCAATTCTCCTCATTCAGCAGCACATTCAGTAGCAGGAAAATCATGTGGAAAGCAGAATACTACAGTCACGGCATAAATACAATATAGCTTCTTACCAACATGCGTCAGGGACAAAGACACCTCAAAGTCCTTTGGAGATACAAGTTCACAGGCCTGATTTTACAGTTTTCTTTCCCCGGTACAAGATCTCACTGGCTGCCTACAGGATTAAGAAAAGCTTACATTTCTTTGCCTTTCTTAGCAGAGACTATGTGGAAAGGGAATGGCACAGTTCTGGCTTTACTCACCCAGACTGTTGATTCCAGAGGCAATTTCTGGATCTAATTTATTAAGCCAAATTTTTACACTCCTTAGCACCCACAGGTGATGTGTGCTAGGTATTACTGCAGCTTATTAGGAACAAGGTGGACCAATGAAACCACCTGGACAGAAGGCAGTGAGGTGACTGAACTTGCAATTGCAGCGACCACATTGAACCTGAAGGAGAAACAACAGCTTCTTAAAACACCACAACACCACAAGACTGGGTGAATCAAAGCCAAGTCAGAGCTTTTTGATCCTTTGTTTGCCTTATACTCTAAAACTGGAGTCCTGATAATGTAATGTCCACCTTCAGCCTACAAACAGACAACACACTGACTGTGAGCTGCACTGACCCAGGGGATGCAGTGGCACAGCATCCCTGGCAAGCAGCACCCTGCAGGACCTGGGGCCAAATCCCCCTCTGGGGCCTATAGCTGGCAAAACTAAAAGCTTTGGCCAACACCTGTTTCCTTGGATTTGCTGTGAGAGAGTTTGCCAGCCTAGAAAAAACCTCTGGTTGCCATAGAAACAGAAATACCATAGTAAAGTAAAAAGAAGAAATCTTCAATTGTCAGCACAGAGAGATTGATTCTTTAGGTTTCTCCCCACACGTGTAAAACCAACACAGGGCTTTGTGTCATTTACTCCCAACCTAAACTCCTTCCCAGTGGTTTCATCTGGTATTTATGAGGGCTCTGATGTGGTAACCTCCCTCCCTGTCACAGCCTCAGCCTCCCTTCGCTGCAGCAGCAACCAGCCCAAGCACATCAAGAAGGGGGAGAGAGCCCTGTGACACCCCTCAAAACCACCACGGAGGCAAATGCTGAGGGAAGAGGGGGGAAAAAAAGGATAAAACACCATCATTATTAATATTTTTTAAATTCCCTATGGGCAATGCTCCTTGAATACCAAAGGCTGCACTCAGCTCCTTGCTATGCAAGCGGCGTAACCACGCAGCGCCTTCGAGAGCGCAGCCAGCCCGAGCCCCACAGCCCAGCCCTGGCACTTGATTCCTGGCGCTTGTAAATCACTCACGTTGCCTATTAATGAAAAGCCTGACCAACTTTATGACCAATTAATTGGTGTACTGAGGTAAACTCAAGTAAGAGGAACATATTGGATTGGAGCAAGGCAGCAGCTTGCCCAGCACTTGGGCTCCGACAGAAGGTGTCAGCAAGCAGCAGCAAAGATCATTACAGGCAGTAACAAGGCTCCTGGGGAGGAAGGCAGTGCCTAACCCCAGGCAGTGAGTGCTTGGCTCATGTCTTAAAGCAGGCACCTTTATCTTGCTTCTAAAACTTCATGCTACATAATTTAGCTGTGGATTTTCAAGTAAATGTCTAATCTTTTGCCAAGCTCGCTAAGTTGTTTTCCTGCAATGCCTCAAGACAGAACAGCACAAGTAAAATGTGTGCTCCTATTTATTTCATTTTAAATACATTACCTTCCAGATTTCTTGGATGTCCTTTTGTTCCCACATTACCAGAGTGGCAAATAGCTGCTAAAAAGAACTGCACAGTTGTTGCATTCTCTCTGATGGATTTTTTTTGTGCATTGTAAGACACAAAAATTAAAGATTACTGACTCGTGTTTTCATTCTGGATTAGTTAATCCATCAAATGCACTGTAAAGAAGCACAGAAGAAATTGGCTTGGAAAGGAGAAGCAGGGAAGAGAGAATGCTTGCTGAACACGAGGAGCACAGGGAGGTAGACAGGGATGTGGCAGGACACTTGTAGATCATAAAATGACTTTTTCTCAAAGTTCTTGTACTGAGACTGGGAACAGGATCTGAAGACAATGAGCAGGCAGTTAAAGTGAATACAAATATCTGCAGCACACAAGTGGAAATCTTCTGTTTGGTTATGACACCACTGTTATAAGAAGGTCTCAGAGTGCTAAGATCTTTTTATTGTTAGGAGCTTGAAAAATCCCACTGTCCTCTGTAGAAGAAAAATCCTTGGCTTTTCCCCCCCCTCATTTAGGTAACAGCAAACAACCAAGTTAAAATAAAAGTCCAAGGCCTGGTCTGTGCAAAATTCCTCTCAGAATCAACACTGCAAACCTAAGCTATTTGCTAATACAAATGTTACCTGAGATAACTTCCAAGAAGATATTACACATAAAAATTCCTTTCTAGATAGGCACAAAACATTTGTGCATCTCCAGAATACGCTTTAAAAAGCAAAACTAATGAAAATTCAATGTATTCTATCACACAACCCTTTCGACCTGATGCAAAATTCATTGACATCAACAATAGCATTTGCAGGAAAGTTCAAGACAGGATGTCTGACATCCCTTCAGATTGGACTTGGTTTCTGGAAATCTAAGCAAAGGTCAATGAATTTTTAAATACTCACATTTTGAATTAGCCATAAATCTCTTCTTTACCATTTTAAACAAGTAATTTTGCAACATCATTTCCCCATCTATAACATTGGAAGAATTCTTCAACACTTTTCCAAAACAATAAAAAGGGATTTGGCAGGGGAACACGTACAAAATTCATGGATTTCAGCTAATTTAATTTAAACAAAGTAATTTCTGTAAATTAAAGTCTGCAGCTCCAGAGTTTAGGGGAAAAAAAACAAAGCATTTTGCCTGTTTAAAGGAAGACTAGAGTTATCTCTTGGGAACAGCTAAAACTGCTGAGTTTCTCTGCTGACACCCTGAGACAGCAGCAGAGAGATGTACATGTGAGGGCACAACAAAATCCACTCCACAGAGATGCATCCAGCTCCAGAATTCCCTGGAATTCTCTGCAGCTTAGAGAAAGAACACCAGCTCTTCTGAAATTCCTGCGTGCATACTAGGCTTAGATGAAAATGGAAAAGTTATCATCCACTTCCAGAGTTTTACAGGAGTTGTTCATTTTCTTCTTTCTGTGAGGAAAACCCCTGCCACTTGGCATTAATGGAGTGTTGCACAGCTTTTTGCCTGAAGGAAGAGCTTTTAAGCAAGTAAAAGCAGAATTCAGCAGAAAAAGTATCCCCTTTTACCTCAATTAGGAGATGAAAGGGGCCCCCTCAGGCCCCTAAGAAACCTGAAAGGACAGGGCAGCAAGAGCAGCAGGGGCAAGAAAGATTCATGATTTTACTTAAAGTATTACAACTACAATCTGCAAGAACAGTTTTCAGTTTGCCAGACTTCAAATATGATTAAGGGCATGTTTTTAGCTCAGTAACATCAGTGTAAATCAGAGCAGAGCCACTCTGCTGACATTAATTACCGTGCACACTCATTCAGCTCTCTGAGATAAGGAGAAGCATATCAGCAATTGTGGGTTCTCATCCAGCCCTCATCAGTGCTGTGTTTCCAGTAAATTATTGCATGTCAAGATTAACTGTCTCTTGACATCTGTCACTTGAGTTTTGTTTTTTCATCTTCACCTTGGAGCACATTCTGCCCAGGACAGTGTTCTGCTTTTATATAAATATCACGAAAGAGCCAGAGAGCTTAAGAAAGTGAACAATTAATGTTTTAATGTGAGACCGCTAAGGTAAAAGTTTAGAAGCCTCATTGCTCATGTTAATTGAAATTCAGCACTGAGGAGCTGACCAAAAACAGCCTCTACTAGCTCAGGATGGAGAAGGGCTCTTGCTGGAGTTTAGATTTGCAGCTCACGCCCAGCACTCAAGCAAGAGAAAAACAATGAGGGATGGTAACTATAAAGAGGATGGATATCTCACAGAAATACACAGTGTCTTCTGAGTTTTAAACTCACAGAATATCGAATTCAAGTAGTTTGTAATAAATTGTTCCTGCAAGAACAGGTCCAGGAAAGAGAGACATGATTGTAATTCTAATCTGAGAGGTATGAAAATTGACATACAAGTTGCTGATGTGTGCAATCTCACTTGAGAAAGAACAAGGAAGGTAAAAAAAAAACCCAAGTTCTCCAGTTAGTGGTGAGAATACAACATTTATGTGTCCTGTGTATAATTAAAAGGCTGGAACACACCCCCTATTCCCTCCTTCACTTAACAGGGGAGTTGCCACCCATCCAACACTGCTGAGAGTTCTCTGCCGCAGAGTGAAGGAACACAATGCTGACTTTCACAGGTGACATTTTATTCATTAATGTTTCTCCTCATCCACCTCTCCTTTGTCAGACTCTTCTCCCCAGAACACAAAGGCACAGCAGAACTCCCTGCAGCTCTTTTCTCTCCACGCTCATTCAATGCCACACGAGCTCTCTCTGCCTCTCTCCTCTTGACCCGCCCATGAACACTGGGACTTTGTCATGGGTGTCCAGTCTGCCACTTTAAAGAAATCATCTAAAGGAAACCATAAGTGCTAACAGTGAGTGAGAAATCATTTTCCCTCTCTAAGCCAATGGCCTGACCCCAGCCCTGTGTCCGCAGACACAGGGAAATCCTTCATGGCTTTGATTACACAGATCTGCTTTAGGATGCTGCCAGAAGGTTTGGACTTGTAACCTGAAGAGCTGCAAAGCAAAAAGCAAAGCAAACACAATCAAACCAAACGTACCAACACGGGCTGAGAAACACGAGAAAAAACACAGTTAAAGTTCTGAAACTCCCAAACTACACAAGAAACAGAAGGTAAAAACTTCATTCATATACAAATTTGTCTCAGCTGCTGCTCCACACATCCATTAATATGAAAGCATTTACCTAACGCCTGAAGTCTCTTCCACTCTTGGCAGCTAACAACTCCAACCAACATGAGTGGGAGAGACTTAGGGCCTGCCCACAGGAAATACTTTGTCTTTCTGCTGCTGGAATTTTGATCCTGACCTCTTTGAGTTATACCGAGCTTTTCAAAGGGGGTAAAAGGAATTATGCTTTAAAAAAAAATAAAAAAAGAAAAAAGATCAGTCCTCCCACTCCAAGTAGACATTAACAATTCCCTTTGAACCAGCTTTAGATACATCAAGCTTTAAAGAATAGCCATAAGTCCATTTTCAATTTTCATCCCCTTATCTGTGCACTGGAATCAGGGAGCCAAGCAACTCATTGCCCAACACATCTTCAACAGCAAAGCTACTCCGAAAGAAGGTGCTGTACAATATTTATTCCTAATTGTTAAATATTGCATCTTTAACTTTGGATATGGTTTCAAAGTCTGTTGAAATGTTTGTAAATTAACTTTTTCCTCCCTTGCTCAGTCTTTGGAGTACACAGAAAATAACTGAAGAAAGGTAGAGGAAGTCAAAGACCATCTCTGACTTCCTCAGTTAAAAGAAAGGAGCAGACTTTGTGATCAAGGCAAACATAAAACAAATCCCTAGGGGGATACCTGGATTTGGAGAGAGCAGCAGAGAAATCTGTCACACTCCCAAGACACATAAAACACACGGTGGTTCACAGTGAATGATCTCTGAGATGCTCAGCTGGGTCACACCATAAAAGATGTGCCTGATCCAATCGCTGCTGAGACCAGCAAGTGAAGATGAAGGTTTGTCCTCAGCATCCTGGTAACAAAGCCACTTAAAATGACAGAACCCACTCAAGTCTCCTCTGATCTTAGAGCTGAGATTTCAACAGCATTGAAATTTTAAAGAAACAAAAAGTTTATTTCTTTCTATTTCATGTTGGGAAGCAGAGGTGAGGCTGCAGAACAAGGACTTGAGAAGGAGCCGTTCCATGGCATTATCACTACCCAGCTGTGTCTGCACTCTTTTCCTCCTGTCTTCTGCTTCCAGTAAATAAAAGACCTAAGCCTGGGCTGATCCTCACAGTGTCCATCTTCAGGGCACGAATACACCCTGGAAATGCCACGCAACACACACGTTCTCAAAAACTGAGCCCAAGTGCTCTCTCCAGAGCTGTGATACCCCTACAACAACTCAGACACAACCAAAAAATGCACATCACTGGGCAGACACAGAAAGAACACACTGACAAAGAGGACACTCGACAACAGCACAGGAATGAACCACACAATTAAAGAAAGACTGATGTTATGCAGGATGATATGGCCAATTAGGCTGCTTTAAAACACGCATACAAATAGCCACCTTAATTAGGCACAAGGAAAAAGCACTTTGTATCCCTTACTCAGGTCCTTCTTTGTGTTTGACTCTCTCTCCTTTTCCAAGGAGGCAAATATTTGTCCTATCCCAGGAGGGAGGCCACAGTGAGATGTAATAAAGGACAGGGACCTTATAACGTGAGGTATTTACAGAGCAGCAGACAGAAAATATTGACTTGGCAGAACAGAAAGAACATCATTTGGAATGGTCTTCGGGTCAGGGCTACTGTGGCAGTGGTTGAAAAAACAACCAAATGATGGTGAAGTCCTGGGAAAAGGCAGGAAATTAAAAAGAGAAGAGGCTGCATCAACATTACCATTTTTTTTAATACACAATTTAGACTTTGAATTCCAATAAACCCGACAGCAGACAAAGAATACAATGCAAACTCTGCTTTATTTCTCTGTTGATAATGCAATGTTTGTGAGAAGGGAACTAAGTGCATCACATCAAACCAAAACGTGAGGCAAGATTTCAAAAACATCTCAGAAACACCAGCAGCTCTCAGTCTCAGACTTCAGGAGTAGGAGTTACAAAACTGCTGCCAGTCCAGAGGAGGTCTTTTCCCACAGCTGGGTGACAGTCCTCAGAAAGGGACACATTCCATTAGAGCTCCTAAGTCTCCAGCTGAGCTGTTCAGGGCCCTCCTTGCACATAAGAATGGATTCTTTCCCCTGGAAGGGCATGGAAAGGCAGTAACTGCTTCCCATACTTTCCTGATTATTTTTTGGCAAACGAGCATCTTGAAAAAATAATACAATTCCAATATTTAAAGTGTTTGAGCCTCTATCTGTTCAGTGCACAGAAACTATACCCAGAGAGGAATGTTTTACTTTGTTACAGCAGCACAAATCCAAGTCACTTCATTTATTTATTTTTTTTTTTTTTTAAGCAGTGATTTATATCTGTACAGACAGCAGGAGAAACTTGACCTGTTGACAGCAACAGAGTTTCTCAATCCCCACATTCCTCTCTCCAAGACAGCAGCACTGGTCCGAGGCATCCTTCTGCACAGAATCAAAATTCACAGGCTCTCCCCTCCTTGAGTTACACCACGGGGCACAGATTCTCTTGGCTGTGTTTGCATCACACAGAGCAAAATTTACCTTTATGAATTATCACCATGTGGAACAGGTGGAAACCAACACTGTTAGAGAGGATACTTATCCAGAGTTACAATCCTGCCCTGAGAGGAGAGCTACCTTGCTCATTAAGGAGTAGGAAGGCACCAAAAAGGGCTGAGTTAAAGCCTCGTGATTGATTTCCGGAGCAGGCGTGAGCCTGAGTTATCAAATACTTATTTATCAATGAAAGGGCAAAACCCCTCTGTTCTTCACCAGGCACAGCTACACCTGTCTGGATGCTCATCTCAACACTTGAAGGTACCTATTTTGTGAATCAATGCTGGTTTTTGTGTCTCAAAAGCACGTCTGGCCCTTCCCACGTTAATCTTCGCTTCAGTGTGTGCACGCCAGCTCTGTAAAGCTGCTGCCTGATGTGTCTGCTGGGCCCAATCTTGTTAAGCTTTTGCATTCTATGCTGTTTCACAAAGTACAAAATAATCCACTTCGGCAGCCTTACTTAAAATTTATGGGATGGCAGCTGCAATCGTCAGCCTTGTGTTAATAAAAAAAGCACATAAATTTTGTTTCCGATCAGTAGCCGAGCTCAAGATAGATAATTTCTGCTTTATTTGGAAGCCTAATGAAACTTTATGCGTACCCAGAATGAAAAAAAAGTGGAATTGCCACAATGTCAAGCAGAAATACAGGTTTGGAAAGTAAAGTGGCAGCAAGCCCCACTCCCCAGCTCTTAAAAAGCCCCGACAGGTGAACCCAAACAACGTGAAGAGTCCCGATACTGTAGTAAAAGAAGCCAACCTTGCTCCTGCTGGAAGAGAGAGTTTCCAGTTTTCATCTCACCCTTGCAGGAATTCTGCTGACCAAAATCACAGGAAGCAGCAAGGAAGAGGGGGAGCTGGCAGGAGCATCCTTCTCAAGTGGCGGTAACAGCCCATAGATTTGCTGCTCAGCTGTGATGCTGCTCTTTCCTAAATGCTTGGCTTCCCAGACTTAATGTGGTGTGAAAGCTGGGCTTGCACGACGTAGATAAACATAATTATCTCCTGCTCATACGGAGCATTATTTAAAAGAAGTTTTCCATATCCACAGTTCGCCAGGATAAAGAGGATTTGTGGTGATCAGGAGGCCAGCAGAGTGAAAATAGGGGAATTAAGTAAAAATCTGGAGTGTGCATTCACCCAAAAGAACATTTTAAAGACTAGCAAGGTATTATGGTTTGCTGGGAAAAAGCTTACTGGCTTGAGAGAGAATTGGAAAGGAAAACAGCCCTTGATCCCAGAGCAGGATGAAGCTCCTCAATCCAGGGAAATTACCTGTACCAGGCACGGCAGGGCTGTGCCCAGCACAGGAATCCTCAGCTCCCTGCTCTTTCTTGACCTTCTCCCACCCACAGAGCCAGGAACAGCCCCATTGCTTCTAAGCCACACTCAAGACAAGTAAATGGAAGTTTCTGCATGGCTCATATTACATCTATTTCAACTTTATATCTACCAAGCTATTAACGTAAATCAATTTTAATGTAAAAAAAATCTTATAAGCTTATTTTCTCTTTCTGCAGACAGTAAGTTTAACTGCTTTATGTATTTAATCATCCTGAAACACCATTTTTTCCCAATTTCAATTCAAATGCACACAGACAAATCAAAAGTAACAACCAAATCTAATGGAAATAACGCTGGATTCACCCAGTGACAGAAACGTAGAGAAAACCAAGAACCCATATCCCCATCCATCTGTAAACCTGCTTAAATAAGTGTTTATAGCTTAAGCATTGCAGTCTTAGCACTAAAAAACTCAGCTCTAAGAATACACCACACACTAAGCTTTAAATGGATTTATCACCCATTGAGAATCTTACCTGGGAAAATAACCAGGTAGAAAAGCAAAATAAGGCTACATCCTGCTTGCCAGTTTTACAATCATCATTAGAAAGTGAAATGTTAAATTAAATTTAGAGATCAAGGCACTCCAGAGCTGGTTGAGCATGAGAGACATCAGATACCAACTCACTTTGGAGATGTCAGGGCTCAGGAGCAGCCAGCAGGTTTTCCACAGATGGAGTTTTCAAAGTGCTCTTTGTTAGCTCACATTGGCTCTCAGGGATGCCGGGGAGCCTTTCCCCACTGACTTTGACAGAAGCAGAATCAGGGCACCATGGGCATATTTCTGAAATCCTTACCCTCCACTAATACTTCCACTGGGTGCCATGGCTGCAGCCACCACTCAGGTTACAGCTTCCTCCTGATTTCTACTCTCTGTTCACAGCCTGCTGAAGTGGCGTTTCAGCTTTAATTGACTCAAAAACAGCAATAACAAAATGCTACAACTCTGTCATTTAAGAAAGAAAGAGGCTTTCTTAGCATTTCTTCTAGGCAGGAATAGGTTTAAGCAGTTGGTCATACTCATGCTTTTCTTTCCAAGCTGATTTATCCCTTCAGTGAAAATCCAGGTGTCACCAGGGAAATCGACTGTGTCGGCACGAGGGACACCTGCAGCAGCAAGGGGTCCTCAAGGATTTCACCAGGGAACAGCTGACACCCTACACTGACAGAGCATGTGTTCCTCAGAAGTTGAAATTCCATCATTCTGAGAACTGCATAAAACCCTACTGAAAAAAAACCTTGGAAAACAAAGAAACACAAAAAAATAGAAAACAATTCATCCGCTCCTGTTTGTTCCTCTCGTGTGCCAATCAAGGCACTGCCACCCACATAAACCATTCTTTTTTTCTGCCTCCCATTGGCAAATAGATGAAGGATGTTGATTTGACTGGCAGAGAAATAAAAACAGATTCAGCTTCACTGAACTTTAATATAACATAATTTGAAGCTAAATGCTTTACAGACTGATATCTAACAAAACAGCATTTCAAATCTGTAAAAAACTAATTTCATTTCGAGAAACATTACAGGAGGCCAAGAGCAGGAATGGACCAAAATATTGTGTTTGAAGGCCAGAGGCAGATCTTTCATGTAAAGGCAAAATACAAGATTTTATATCACACCACTGCCTAGAGAAAGATCCTCTGAGCTCGGAACCAATATTGAGTTTGTTCAACACTCACAATATATTTGCATAAAAGCCACACTCCTTCTCCATCATCTGAGAACAAGAAATCAATCTCAGGGTGTGGGGATAATCACAGTGACTATTCCAATACAGACATAACACAAGCATTAAAAGGAAAGGATAATCTTAATCACTGCTCCTCTAATCCCATCCCTTCCAAAGCCACTGGAAGCACAGTGGGATTGCAGCAATGCAGAACAGAGACTGTTGAGTATTCTGGAACAAGAGGAAATTAATTCAAGCATCCCCTCCCCTTCTCAATGTCCTCTGTGTCAACTGTAGCTCCCTGCAATTCCCTCTGCCCCAGTGTTTTGTGCTCATAGCCCCCTGCTCCAGAGGCAAGTTAAGGACAAAATTTGGCTTTTTTCCATACAAAACTCAGCTTTCAAATGAAAAACAAAATCTTTCAGGTGTTGCTGAGAAAATGAAGCAAGTGAGGTTATGAGCAGTGAACTGCTTATGATCAAATGCTGTTCCAAGGATTAGTTTAAACGTTTAGCCCATGAGTCCACACAATTCAGGAACATAAAAATTTTCACATGCTCTCCCTCACCATTATACTGAAATGAAGAAACATTGTCCCTACAATGTGAGTGAAAAACTGTCATATAAGCACCACAGGACCCACTTTTATGTGTAGCAATGTACCTAAAGCTGTAAGATGGCAATTAGCAAGGTTGAAAGCAGCAGCCAGGCGCATAACTCCTACTGCAAACCAGTGGGAACTAATCACTTAACACCTTTTCTAAACTGGCATTAAGCTCCTGTATAGCTCCCATGTCCTTAACACCATGGAAATTTATATCAAACTTGCACAAAACCTCTGGAGGACACCAAAGAGCTGAATCCAGACACTTAACACACAGTCTCTCTAACAGCAGGTAATTTGTTCTTGTCCCAAAATGCCTGGAGAAGGTAAGAGATGAGTTCTGGATTGTAGCCTTGACACTCAGCTGCACAAGGATGGCTCAACACAGTACAAATACTCAGCATTTCGTGGAAGCACAGAATGATTTGGGTTGGAAGGGACCTTTACACCATCTGGTTCCAGCCCCACTGCGCCACTGACACAAAAGCTCTAGAGAAGTTAAGCCTGTAGAGGAGAAGTGACTTTGCAAGTGGAAATCCTAGGAGTAGCAAAGATACTGGATTTCTCAAGTAGTAAAACTGCAGGACGAAGACCCTTCTCCCGTTTCCAGTTCTCAGAATATTCCTACCCTTGTTACAACAGACCCAAGTGACCACACCACCTCCCCAGTACCTGAGGAGAGGCCTAAGAGGCAAACAGAGAGCAGAGCACTCAGCCTCTGCAGCTTCCAGTGCAAGCAACGTTGGCCTTTCAGTCCTTAGGTGTTCTGAAGCAGCCTGTGCTGTCACCCACACAAACCAAGCCCTCAGTATCTGACACTTTGCCAAAGCAGAACAAAGCCCCACAAACAGGAAATTCATTTGGTTGACACACAAACCAGCAGCCCCATTTGCCTTTGCAGCTGGCACAGGTACCCAGCTCTCATCCCCTCACCCCCTGCTCTCTCCTCCAGGTTTGTTCTCCAGCAGTCCCACCCCTGACAGAGCTCTGGGGCTCACATGGGTTTTGTGCTGATGAGCTCAGACACTGCTCACATCCCTCTGCACTTCCCCAAAGCCACTCTCCTCTCCCAGGAGCTCTGCTGGCACCATCCTGCCTCCCAGGCTCTTTGGGCATCTTACAAACACAGGAAGAGACAACATGGAACCTCCAGGCACAAATCCTCTATCCTGCCTACAAATACATGTGTCTCAGTGAACAACAAACTCTGACTTCCAGTACCACCAGAACTCTTATTTATGACAAGCAAAATGAAGCAGCATAAACATACCTGCTGCAAGCCTTTGTTCAGAGCACAAGATACAGTTTTACTTGCTCATTTGTTCGGGGCTTTTTAACAGTCCTAAATTCAAGCACAAACTAGTGCACCCTCCAGGCTTTAATTCTGAGTCTTCTAGGACTGACAAACACCTGCAACATTTGCCCAAACCTAGTTACTATTTCTGCCCGAGATAGTTTTTTTTTCTAGGACAGCAGAGAGAACACTGAATGCATCCAGGGATGGAAGATGAAGATACACAGCAAGCACACATTTACACTGATACTGCAGAGCCCAATAAATGTCCAGCAAACATGCAAGCACACCAAAATGTTACCTGATTTTTAAAAAAGGCATCAAATTTGCATGTATGGGAGCAGCACAAAAGGGGGGTGTCCTTTATGATGCAAACTCTCTCACTGCAGGCTTTTAAAAATCTTGGCAACCTGAGTGGTCCACAGATGTTAAATATTATTAGATCACTTCAGGGGAAGATCATGAAACACTGTTCTGTCAGATTTGCAGCTGCTGTCTCATGGAGTCTCAGAAAACTTCAAATTAGGAAGAAGGGAGACATTTTTTACAGTATATGGGTGATTAACCACTGGTGCAAATAGCAAAAAGAAGGATTGGAATTGCCATATATTGACGCTTGAGAGGAAAAGTTTCCAAAATACATGTTTAGACAAAACATAAGCTAGGTTTGGTAAGAGCTACAGTGCTTTTTTGGCTCCAAGTGAGGGGAAAAATCAGTGAAAAGCAGTAGTTTGACTACCACAAGATGCAGTACTGCTGGATGGTCCCTCCTGGGCCTAATTCCTGTGACTGAGTTTTAAGGATTCTTCTCGCACACAATTTTGGAAAAACTTCTTCTGCTTAGAAAAGTGAGGTCCCAGAGGTGTGACATAGCCCATCCCATAATACACTCCACGAGGTTTTCCTCAGGATGGTGACAGGCTGAAGGGGAGCAGAACAGGACACCCACTTCTGAGAGAACTGAAACAAGAACCCTTTTTTCAGCAAGCTTACGGATTTTATGGGAGAGGATTTTAAGGCAATAACTTAAGATTTCAAGCCTACAGAGCCATGGAATATTAAAACAGTCTTACTGTAGATAACATAATTCTTTCATTCTTAACAAGCATTTACTTATGATAGTATAATAATCCATAGTTTGAACTATTGCTTTGTTTCAAGTAAAAGTGATTACTGTGGAAAAGCAAAGAGGATTCAATAAACTGGTTAATCTTTTCTGGCTTCTCTACAAAATTTCAGCTGTTCCTAAGCTGTAAGAACTCTACTCAACTCAAAGACAAGGAAAAAAAGATAAACATTTCAATCTCACAGATCCAGGTTTCACCACAATCCACACAGAAGTCTCATTTCCAGTTCACTCAGGCTTGAAGGTTTGTATTTCTAACCCAGCCAGTTTTCCCAGCCGTCTTAAGAAAACCAGAGCAAGACAGAAATATAGAATGGTTTGGGTTGGAAGGGACCTTAAAGTTAAGATCCGTGGGCAGGAAAACCTTCCACCATCCCAGGTTGCCCCAAGCCCTGTCCAACCTGGCCTTGGACACTTCCAGTGATGTCGCAACCAGAAATTCCCTAGAAAACTTGTGCCAGGAGCTCATGGGGAAGAATTTCTTCTAAATACCCAAATCTCCCTTTCTTCAGAGTTGCCATGCATTCATAAGAACAAGTCTGGCAACACTGATCCCTGCATGAGATACCATAAATTTAAAGATACAAAGCACATGAATGAAAAGATTTAGCTAGAGAAAAATATTTCAGAACTTCATTAAACCTAGAAAATGGTGATCTTGCTTTGGAAGTGTGTTTTATTGTTGTTCCTTTAAGAAAAAATAACCTGATTGTGCAATTACCTTTCTATGTAATCAGAGAAATCCTGCTAGTGCACAGCTAAACTCTCCTGTTGCTTAGCAGTTTTCATCTCAAAATGAGAAAGCGTAAGAAAGGACTTACGGTCTCCAAAGCAGAGTACATAATTACAACATGCTTTCAGGAACAATAATCCCATCTTTACCAGTGCTAAGCTTTACAGTTTACACATCTGTGCAACTGGATGTTTTCATTGTTCTTACGGGATCTTTATTCTTTTTTTCCTAGATTCCTTCTTTTCTCTCTCAATAATAAATTAACGTTTCACGTACACAACACTTCTTAAACCTTGATGCTACATTAAGCCTCACACCGAAGCACAAACATCCCTTAAGCCTCAGGCTCAAAATCATTCCTGTGTTCAGATGTTCTAGATGCAAATAATACCTTGTAGCTTTGATAAAACTTAAATGCTCAAATCAAAACAAAGAGAATCTCTGCAGCAGTGAAGTTTCATGTAATTAATCCCTCACTATTGGGACTATATAGGTGGTTTTTTCCACCCCATAATGCCACAACAAAAACTATCCACAGTGAAGACACGTTGACCCTAAATAAAAGAGAGTTAACATTTCTGTCAGTTATTCAATGATGAATTTCTATTTAGGTAAGAGGTAGGAACAGCTTTTATGGGTGCATAGGAACAGAGAAGGAAGCACATCTGAAAAAGGTCTTTTCACAGTCTCAACAGCCACTTCTCAGATCATCTTTTATTTCAGTTCGATCCAGCAAGGCAGGGTTTGCTGCATCAGGACAAATTGGGGAAGATTTAATGATTCCGCCTCTTTCATTACTTCCATATTGGTGATGCTCTATGATTTTGCAGTTCCAACCACCTTATTTTGTTAAACTTTAAAACTAAATCTCAAAACATCATTATTTTACTTTATCTTGGAGTGACAAATTCTCTGTTCTAATTCAAATCTTTTAAACTCTATTGATATTCCTCTGTGTAATCTCAAGCACTCTGATCTGAGTCAGCAGGACTCAAAAACACGCATGCATGTACTTGACAGGATAAAATGTTCTGCCTCTTACAGCACTGATCTCCAACCACTACTCTGCTGGAGCTACTCAAATGACAAAACCAAACCAAACCAACCCCAAATGAATCAGGATCTGAAAGCAGAAACTCCAACACTAAAGCCAGCAATGATTTTCCATGCAATATTGTCCCCAAAAGTTTTAATGATTTGAAATGCAAGAAGAGAACCGAGTTTTGCATCTGTTTATTCACTTGAATACACAAATCCCAACCCAAAATCCACTCTGTGTGACACGTGCAGAGAAGGGAAAGCTCCAGAGACATCTCATTGAGGCCTGTCAGTACTTAAGGGGAGCTTATAAAAAGGCTTGGGAGTGACTTTTGACAGAGACAGATAGTAACAGGACAATGGGGAATGAGTTTAAACTAAAAGAGGAGAGATTGATTGGATATGAGGAGGAAACTCTTCCCTGTGAGGGTGGGGAGGCCCTGGCACAGGGTGCCCAGAGAAGCTGTGGCTGCCCCTGGATCCCTGGCAGTGTCCAAGGCCAGGTTGGACGGGGCTTGGAGCACCCTGGGCTAGTGGAAGGTGTCCCTGCCCATGGCAGGGGTGGGACTGGAAGAGCTTTGAGATCCTTTCTAACCAAAACCATTCCATGCAGATCTGTAGCAGCGCAGTCACCAGGGCTCCACAGCGACCTGATGAAATACATCTGCGACCAGAGTTGGGTTCAGGGTCAGCAGGAACCGCAGTGAGAAAGCAACAAATACAGAGTAAAAGAAGAAAAGTGAATCCTCAGGAAGAAATTTAACAGAGAACAACCGAAAGTTTTCAAGCTGCACCTCCCAAGTTCACAAACTTCACTTAAAGAGACAGCTATCACACAAATTTACAAGAGTCTCCACAGTAATATCCACCACAACTTGACTTTATAAAGCAGATAAATAGGCAAGAGCAAGAAAAACATACGTGCACCTCCTTCACAAATTCAGAATGGTGTCCAAAACTACAAATAGGACTGTCATGCACCTAAGTTTTAATTGGCATTTCTATTAAATAAAGGGATTATTTGCTTTCTCTGCTAGATTTTTTCGGTTATCTTCAGGTTCTCACCTCTTTCTGAGCAGGACAGATTAGTTTAATGAGACTTTGGATGAAGCACTTTAAGTCAAAAAGGTACAGAAACTATTATCGCCCCTGGCAACCTTTCCCATGATTTATCAAATTGGAGCAAACAAAGAACTGCCCCCTGCTACTGATTCAACAAAGGATTAGACACTGACATGGATAATGGGAAAACCCTAAATCCATCAGATTGAATTTCAAAAAATAAATAAACAAATCCTAAGACATATTAAGCTTTGCACCTTTCTAGTTGAAGTGGGGAAGAGAACCTCCCTAAGAATTACACCAGGACTTTCCTCTGCTGTTTCTTCCACGCTCCTGTGATGCATCCACAGCAATGGGACTGGACACACAGTTGGTATTCAATTAATGAATTATTTCCTGCCAAATCCAAATGGTCGTCTCTCAGAGAATTCCATTGCATTTTTTTCCCCTTAACACCTTGCACCCCTCAAAAAACAACACCCAAGAGCCACTGAAGACATTACAGGAAATGAGGGTTTCACTTATTGTGTGATCACAGTAATGTTTTATCTGATTTGCGGATTCTGCTGCATCTCTTGCTGCACAAGCCAAAACTGTTCGAGTGATAAATTACGGGGATGCATGAAATTACAGACTTCTCAAAGATTCCAAGGGAAGGTGCAATAGGCAGGATGCAGTAAAAACAAGTCAGAAAAAAGAAGTTCCCTTTGCATGGCAAGTTCCTGGATGTACAAATTTCGCTTGGCTGCTGATTTGTGAGTTGGGAGATTTTAGGGTTTAGCGATCTGTATCCTGCTACTCTTCAACCGCAAGGGAAGTTGCCTGTAGGACATGGCCAATTATTCTCTTCCTTCCCCCACCTCTCACACTTTCCAAGAGCCACTTGCATGAAGTTCAAGTGAAAAAACCCAGAGAAAGGCAAAGCAGCTTTGCTCAGCTCAAACTTTACCCTGGTGCTCTGACACAACCTCTGCTCAGGCACTGATGTCCCTGTATGGCTTAGAACAGGAGCAGCCCGTGTTAATGTCAGTCAGACACACACCTGGATGTTCCTGCTAGCAAAGATGTGACAAAAACCTCGTAACCTGAGGTCCTGCAAAGATTGACAGAGCTGTCTATGTCATTAATATAGGAGGAAGAGGTCTCTGCGGGCAGCTTCTGCCAAAAACTCTACAAGACCCAGGTGAAGTTATCAGGAAAACTGTGCTACAGAGCTGCTCTAAGTCAGGCTGACAGGACAGGGGAAGACAATAAACTGTGCTACGGTGTAAGAACAGGCAGGCAAAAAACCCTGCAAGATTCAGAAGAGCAGGTTTATAACACCTCCTTCCTCTCACTGACCGTGTCAAGGACACAATTTCAACAGAGCAGTGTTGAGTTTTCCCCAGGTGGAGGGACTGTCACACCCAGCAGCCTGGGCAGGTGTGACAGGTGCTCTGTGAATGAGAAGCTTCAAGATTCTGCCTCAGCTGCAAACTCTTCTCTGTCATTGAGTTCCTATAAGAAAACAGCCAGTTTGAGCTGTCTTTTCCCCCAGGAGTAAAGGAGCAAAGTGCCAGAGGCACCTAACAAAAATGAAGACTTGATTTAGGGAGCTGAAATGAACTTTAAAAATAAGCATTAAGAAGGCACTACAATGACATTCATATGTGTCTTGGGAATGTTGGTACACTTAAAAAAACCAACCAACCCTAAAGTTCCTATATTAAAGCTGTGATTCAGGAAAAAGGAGAAAAGGGAATTAAATCAAATCTTCCCTCTTTTTGGAAGGTGATCCCAACCATCCCAACCCAGCAAAAGCAACGGTTGCTGCACTGAGATGAGCTGGTGGCAGCAGTCTTGGTCTCAGCACTTCAGTGCCCCACGGGCTGGGCACTCACTGCCTCCCCAGCCAGAGATGGAGGAGCTCTGCTCCCCATCCCTGCAGCAGGACAGGGCTGGGATACAGCCCTGGGTTTCCCAGGGAGCAGCCAGCACTGCTCAGGCTGAACTCCCAGCACAGGGGGGCTGGAGCTGCCAGAGTCACTCATCTGCCGCTTTCCAACAACACTGAACACGTCTGGAGCCAAGCAGGGAAAAAAGCAGTGAAGGATTATCCCTCTGTAAACGCTCCAGAGCCTCGGCAGCCAGGCCCTGCCTGCAGATCCAGATGTTTAGCTGGGAGCAGGCTTTGGCTCCAGAGCATCTTTAGGAAAATGCTGCTGTGCTTTCCAGCTCATTTGGCCGAGGCTGGTGACAAACGCTGACGGTGTCCCGCCGGCTGAGGGAAAGGCTGTGCAAATGTGGGACTGCTCCAAGGCTGATGTGCTTTCCAAATTCAAAGAGGCACATTCCCCTGTTCCCCTGTCTTGCCCTGTCATTCCCCTGTCGATGCTGAGTGCCAAAGGCGTACCTGGAGACCAAAAATCTCCTTCTCCTCTGGGGTGCCGAAACTCTCAAACACTTTTCAAAGAGAAATGCAAAATCCACCTAATAAATATGGAAAGAAACACACTCACAAAGCTATCAAGAAGTACAAGAGTTAGAGAAAGTACAGGAGAGACTGAGGCAGATTTTCAACATTTTTTCCATAAGAATGACCAAAATTTGCACAATACTGAAAGTCTCACATGCAAATGCAAACATCACTATAATCCCTGTTAACAAAGCACACAGAAAAATTAAAGCAAGCTTAACTAAGCAGTGTTTGTGAATATTAATGAGCCTAAAAGCTAAATCCAAGCTTTTAAAATTCAAAAGAAAAAGAGGATTGTTTTCAGGCTAATTTTTATTTAAACCAGATGCTTTGCATGTGAAACTCAAGGAAGAGAATGAACTGTGGTGCCCTGGAAAAGCATTAAAATGACTGTAACAAAGTGAGATCTTTGAGAATTCTGAATATCTGCATTTATCCAGCTTTTAAGCTGATACACTGAGATGTGCTCAAATATCACTGGACTGTGGCTCATTCCAAATCTCCACATCCTGGTTTATTGTAGAGATCAGAAGAATATGTATTTTTTTTTTCTTACTGTCATAATTCAAACAGCAATGATTTTTCACCTGACACGTAGAAGCGATGCATTCACCATCCAGAGAAGTTTAGGACAAAAGTGGAACAGCTTCTACATCTGACACAGGCAGCTCAAGCTTGATTTAGTGAAGACTGAACATCCCTCACATCAAACTGAATGGTTTGAAAGTCCACCAGCTTCAAAAAGGAACAGAAATCACATCAGGTGGGATTTATCCAGGTCTCAGACGTTTAGAACACACACCCACATCACCTCTGCTCTCTTTGCAGTTAGCGAAGAGAAACCGATACTTTTATTCTGAAGGTCATCCCATCCTCCTGGAGATGTCTTGGTGAGATGGATCCTCCTTGAGAACACCTATTCCTCTCCAGGGGCTCTAAAAGGAGCTGAGGAATCGCTCCAGGGCAGCTCTCCATGACACAGACACCTCACAGAGATAGATCCCACTCTTCAGGGGTCAGAAGCCAAACCCACCCCATCCATCCACTCAAATTTGACCAAAACTTTGAGAGTACCATCTCAATTCTTAAAACAGGCATGACCAGACTCCCTTTGCTTGGCCATCCTGAACTGACAGAGCTCCATTAGAATCACAGAATGGTTTGGATTGGAAGGATCCTTAAAGTCCATCCCATTCCACCCCCTGCCAGGGGCAGGGACACCTTCCACTATCCCAGGTTGCTCCAAGCCCCGTCCAACCTGGCCTTGGGCACTGCCAGGGATCCAGGGGCAGCCACAGCTTCTCTGGGCACCCTGTGCCAGGGCCTCAGCACCCTGACAGGGAACAATTCCTTCCCAGTATCCCATCTAACCCTGCCCTCTGGCAGTGGGAAGCCATGCTCTTGTAAATAGTATTCTCCAGTTTTTTGTTTCAATATTTTGTTGTTGTCTTTTTCCTTTTCTTGGTGTGTTTTTATTGGTTTTTTTTTAGTTCATAATCACAGCAGAGTTGAAGCTTTTTATTGCTGCAAGTTCAACCACTGAGGAGGATGGGTTGAGCCACTTGGTATCCTAACAAATACCTGTCTGCTCTTCTATGTTTGGAAACCTCCAGATAGTGAGGAAAAATCCATTCACTGTTTAGTACTGATAATGTAAAACAGACAGCAGAGAATGACATGAGAATTGCATTAAGCTCGGAAAAAAGCCGGGGCATTAGAAGGCAGTGGTTCTCTTGGCCTGATCCCAACACCCGGCATCCTCAGGAGCACACAGGTGCAGGGAGCACCCAGGCTGAGGCATGAGAACTCCAATCCCTTATCTCTCCACAAAGAACATCCAGAGATTTACAGAAGAAATTCAAGCAGTCACCAGGCAGCCTCAGCCATACTCTGACATCTCCTGATAAATACCTTCCAAACCCAAAAGAAACAAATTTCCTTTGTAGGGACAAATTACCTACAGTGGGTCCTTCTGCTTTTCCTGCTTTCTGCTTCAATGGAGGGCACCAACCCCAAAGTTTGAACTACTGCTAACACAAGTAGAAAAAAAATATCTCAGGCCAGTTTGCTTCTCTGAACTGCCCTATGCCTCCTCTCCCTACCACCCCCTCAATCCCTCTGCAGCACTCAGGGGAGCTCAGGCAGCTGCAGCCTGGGTTATTCAGTTTACAGACATTCAGTGGTTACTGGAGTTCAAACGGTTCATTAACTACTTGTGCTCCGACCCTGGAGACAAGAATCCACTGTCTGGAACAGATTTGCATGAATGCAGCAAAAGATAAATAAAATGATAATATAATGCATGATAAAGTGAGCAAAGCAGGGCTTTACACCCCCCTTCTGTTAAAACCCTCAACAGAGGAGAATTCCCACCTTCCCCTGTAGAGATGAACCTAAGGGAGGACTGCGACCTTCAGGCTCAAAGCTGGAGTTTACCTCCTACATTCCTGTACAAATAAGCTACACAATTTGGATCCCAGTCAGGATCACAGATGTGCATGTCCTAAGACACAACTGCTAACAAGTTTGGCAGCCTGTGCAGCGTTGGTACAAATGAGGCTTCCCTGCCAATCGGTCCCCAGTGCAACCCAACTGTGCACAATAAAACACTCTCCAGCGTTGCTCAGGTTCTGAATTCCTGCTCCATGGGAAAGGAACGGGCCTTCCAAGCATCAGCTTTGTCAAAGCTTCCCTGCCTCCCCCACTGGCAGCCAGCAACACAATACCCAGGTGCTGAAAGCCACACGTGCTCAAAGCCAGCTCATTTATTCCAGTCCTGACAAAAGCAGTGACATTTGCCAAAGTTTGATTCATCCCAGGCTGAAATCCTCATTCCCTGGAGGTAAATATTGCCGTCTAACGAGGAACAGTCACGCACAATTACACTGTGAGGCAGCAAATGGCTGAGGATCTTGAGAAAGCTGATTTGTTAAACTAATTGCTGGAGGTAAGAACTCGGGTGAGCCACGGCTCCAAAAGCAATCCCAGCACTTCCTAGGGCACTCTGCAGAAGAGTCCTTGGATCTGCCTTGAAGAATGTACAAAATAAGGACAAAAAAGATGAGAAATTGGCCTGAAATCTCGCCTCTCTTAAGCTATTAATTTCTTCACACAGAAAGGAAGTTTGTTTAAAATGTGCATTTTCTAAGCTGCAACAGGAGCTTTCCTCCAGCCCCAGGAGCTGACCCCTGATGGAAGAACACACCTCTCCCCCAACCTGGGACCTCTCCTCTGCATCCCAGGCTGTGTTCAGTCAAGCCTACAGATCACCAGCAAGGAAATACCTGTTCAGGTGAGGCTTCAGCACAGGGTTGCAGGTTTGCCTTCCTGAGCACTGTCGTTCCTGCCCCACCTGCTCTACAGAGCCAGAGCAGCTTCCTGCAGCTGCAGGGGCCCAGCAGCAGCTCCTAATGCACATCATTATTCCTTGCAGGGGTCGTTTGGCACAAAGTTAGAACAAAGAAGAAAAGCGGCCACAGAGATTTGTATTCCACTATAAAGACAGCCTGGAAAACAATGGTGTAGCACCGAGCAGGATGCACAACATCCCTGTCCTGAGGCAGCTCTGCTTCCCCCAGGAGCTCTAATATCTTGCCCCATTCCTACTCCACCTTCAGGAATGTCATCTCATGCCAGCGAGGAACTTCCTGGCCCTTGAACTGAAACTGTCTGGCTCTCAGTTTAATGTTACAGAGTTTCTGAACTTTTTGCTTTACATCCATTAAGAGGGATTTCAGTTCAGGAGCACTTTTCAGAGAAGAACAGAAAAAAGAGAGAAAGAGAGAAAGGGAACAAAAAACCCCCCTAGCAAACCCAGTAGCATAGATTTCTATAATTGATCCAGGAGGGAGTTGAAACCATAATTAATCCATTCGGGAGATGGGGATGTCTCAAAGCCTTTTTTGGGAAGAGGGGGAGTACCTGGTTATGTTCACTTTACAAACAAGCAAAAGCTAATTGCTTCAGAGTGCCAGCAAAATCTGCCCAGGGAATTCATCCTCTTATCTAATGCCACCTGCAGCAGGACTGGGCTGCTCTGAATTAGAGCTGAGATCAAAGAGCACCTGTGCACAGCAAGATTTTGAGTTCCTCCTCCCCTCTCTTTGCTCCACCAGGCAGGTTTGTATTTCTGATCACACTGTCAGCTAAAATTGTAACTTTTAATTACAAGGCATTCCCACTTCTCACCTTCCTCCCTGCACACCTCAGAGCGATGAAAGCCCAGCGTATCCATCGTGGTTTACAGCAGTGGGAAGTGGGACAGGAGGGAAGAGAAGAGACGGCTCCTCGCAGGATCCTCACCCCTGCAAAGGGGCTGCTGCCAGGGAGTTTCTCTCTTTGTGCACAGCCCAGCATCTGCAATTCACACACTCAGTGACTCCCGCTTGCTACTGCTACTAGGGGGCAGGTTAGACGTAGAACAGCGTTAGTTAGTTATAAATTGAAATGAATTATCATAATAATGAAAGGATGCACGAATACAAAGTTTGCCTCTTTTGCGGTGGTATTTACAAAAGATGGATTAGCGAGGTAATTCATGTTAGATTTTTACTACAAAACCCATGAGGGATTTAGAGCACAGCAATGGGAAACAGCTGCTTGGAGGCACTAATGACTAAACCACATCAAGCCCAACACTGGCAGGAGGATGGAAACACCTCTGAGAATCAAATGTCATAAAGCAAAAATATATCCTGCTGCATATCATGTCTGTTGGGCACGAGCTCGAAGTTGTTTGCTCTGAGCCTTTCATTGATTTAAAGTACAGCTGTGTGGTTGGGAGCTGGATGTGCACAGCAGCTGCCAGTGCTGCCTTTGGACAGCAGCAGAAAGGCACTGATGAGTTTCGGCTCCCAGGACTCTGAGTGCCATCCCTGGGCAGCTCAGCTCACACCAAAACCTGTGCTGAAGCCCTGGGAGCCAGCAGTGACCACTCAGAACCCCATCTCTGATTGTGCCTCCATAGGTTTTTATTTACTGGAAGCCACAGCAGAGAAATAGTCCAGAGTAATCTGCAAAACACAGCAGAGAGCACCACACAAAATATCCTGGGCCTTGCAAGAGAGATCCCTCTCTCCATGATTCTGCTTAGATTAAGAAAAAAAAAACCTCTGGAAGTTCAGTGGGAGTTAGTTTAACATTTCCAGTCCCCATAACTGGCAGGGAACCTGCAGTTTTAATTGCAACAAATTAAGCTCACTCATCACCCCCCTTTAAGCTTTGCAATTTATTTGGTAGCAACAATGATACCAACAGCTGGAATAAACACTCTTTTTTGGGTAGAGGAGACTCGATGTTGAGAAAAGGCTGAGAATACTGACTGAAGGCAAAGGAGAGGCAAGCAGGAACAGGAGAGAAGAATTGTTATTCCAGATGCCTGAACTTGCTCTCAGATCTGACGCCGAAAAAGCTCTACACTGGACATCCGCTGGAACTAAGCCACGGGCGCCTTAGGACCTTTCACTCAGCACAGTAACAAAGCACCATGAACCAGACACCTTGGCAC
This sequence comes from Eulacestoma nigropectus, assembly GCA_013397775.1. Taxonomy (NCBI): domain Eukaryota; kingdom Metazoa; phylum Chordata; class Aves; order Passeriformes; genus Eulacestoma; species Eulacestoma nigropectus. The sequence continues at coordinate 5,398,048 of VZTE01004705.1, forward strand.
TGGCAAAACCAGGTAAAGATCACTCAGGATACAAACCGGGTACAAGATCAGCCATGAAATTTTTTAAGGTGAAACTTTCGCTTTTCATTAAATCATAAAATCATCGAGGCTGGAAAAAGACTTTTTAAAAGCACCAAGTCCAACTACTTCGCTTGGTTCAGCTGGAAGTTTGCGGGCCAGCAAACAGGCTTCCTGGAATAGCCACTGTATTTATCAGGGGATCAAGCGTGGTGTTTCACATGGATAAAAGGAATGGCTGAAAAGAAGGTGAAGGAGAGTGGATGAGGTTTTAATCTCATCATCTGACCAGAGATGCCCCTTGCAGCCAATACGCAGGTACAAACCAGCACTGGCATAAATTACACGCTGTGTAAAGCAAGAGTAACTTTCCATCAACTCCCTGAAAGGCCTTTTAGTCCTCTAAGTGGAAGTTTGTACATTCTTCATTCGTTTACCATCCCTCGTGGGTTCTGTACTAAATTAAGTGTTTATACAGCGCTTTGAAGATGTAAAGCACCGAAAGTGGCAAATACTTTCACTAGATATCAAAGAGCTACAGCTCCTAGAGACTAAGTAGATCCATCAGCTGAAATAATTGGTTGCACCTAACACTGACAAAGTAGAATGGCATAAATGTCATTTTCTCCTCATAGTATGCAGACAGGAAGATACAGATTCACACTCAGATTTGCACTTGGAGGAAGCAGATCATGACAGGATTATTTTATCCAAAGGATTGCCTTGGTGGGAGGAGCACCATCTTACTCTTAAGGACTGAGTTGGACACAGCTGGGAATAAAGCACTAAGGATGACAGATAAGTGCTGTAAATCATGATGGGAAACAGAGCATCTTTGATTCAGGTTTATTTTACCAAAGATGGAGTCTGCTGACTTTGCTGTTCTGACTCCAGAAGTGCACAGGCTATGCACAACAGAGAACACCTGGAAATACGGCCCTTCAGTATCAAATCAACACTGCCAACTGTGCTGAAGTTGGGAAGAGACCCATTACCCTTCCCCATGCCTCTCCTGCAGCCTCCAAATGCCAAGAAAAAAAAATAAAAAGGCAGATTAGGACTGCTGCTACTTAAGCTAAAAATACACCATAATAGGAATATTAAAGGGGAAAAAACCCAATCAGTGGGAAAGGCACTGACGTAGCAGTGAGGTAGCTCCAGCTGTTTGGGCACATCTGGCCAACAAAAATTACTCTACCAGCAATGTATCTATCCTAGTGAAGGACAGAAGACCAGAAGCAGATTCTGCAGGGAGTAGCTGTATAACACGCAGGAAAGGATCTACAGATGTGCATCACTTCTGCCATTTGTGGGCTTTTTCCCAGGTTAAATCTGGCAGGTCAGAGGTGTGAACCTGTCTTTGACAGCTGCAGAAAACTCTCCTGAGCCTTCTGACCTGCCAGGGACAGCAAGAGTTAATCATTCTTTGATTAATCACGTGCTTTGGATGTGCTTGATGTGCAAGAAAACAGTTATCTTGCACTTTGTAGTAAAAAGAAGGATGGGAGAGCTTTCCCCCTCCTTATTTATTCTGAGTAGTTGTTTTATTTATAAATTCCTCTTTAAATATCTCCGCCTATTTTGATGAGGGGTTGGAGTTCTGTGATTTGTGTCCTCATCCCAACCCTCTCCTGAACAGCAACTGCTCCTCTGGGAACCTGTGCAGCTCTGTTAATGCAGCTCACAGAGGTTACTGAGATAACGCACCCAGAGCTCTTAAGCAACGTCACAGCTCTAAAATGCCCAGGTTTATTTAGGCAATGCTTTTAAAGGAAATAAAGATTTGAATTTTGATTATTATTTAAAATGCAATTTTAAACTTTTTACATAGATACTAATAAAGAAATTTTTATTAGGGGAAGGGTGGAGAAGATAAAGCAGAAATTCTTCTGTGGGAACTCTCTCCTATCTCTCTGAAGGATGAGCTTTGGGATCCCAAACCACTCTGATTATTTTTATAGCATTTAAATGACCTTTAATTCCCGTTATAAATTATCTCCAGATTTTCGTCTAGGTGTGACTGATCCCTACTCACACTTTCATTTGTTAACACACCAATTGCCACAGATTTACTTAAATCTGTTTTCAGATTTGACCACCAGTCTGACAAAAATGAAGCAGATGTTCACGAGGGAGATACAAGAGTCTGGTTTCAGCCCTGTGCTAACAGCAGGGTAAGAGAAATCAAAGGTGAGCTAATGGTGAGAGAAAGTCTGAGAGCCCGTGAGTGTGACAACAAGAAAGAGGAAGAAAAGAGAGATTTAGACAAAATATCAAGAAGGGATGAAGACACCAAGGAGTTGTGCTAAAGGGACTGTTGTGAGCAGCAGTGTCACAGGTACAGCTGACTCACCCAGAGGAGGGAACAGAGGTGATGGAGGAGCACTCTCCTCACTGGTGTCCGATGAAAGGACAAGAGGAGGAAAAGGTGAAATGCTTTTATTCCCATTTAAACATAAGAATTAATTTTTAGCACAACCTTGATTGAACACTAAAACAGATTTGCCCATAAAAGCTGTAGAGTTTCCATCCTTGGAGATATTTAAAATTAGACAAGGCCCAGAACAACCTGCTCCAACTGACCCTGCTTTGAGGACAGAGAAGATATTTAAGGACCTCTAGAGACACCATCCAACCTCAACAATTCTATTATTCAATAATTTCCCATCTGGGAAGGAAAGGACCTTGGACCCCTCAAGAACCAGCTCCTCTCAATTCAACGTCCCAAAATCAGAGGAAAGGACTCATGATGCCTTTAAGGTACAGGATGCTCCAAACATGAACTGCTTCCTCTCTCTCACTATAACCCCACCCAAGCTCCTCTCCATCTTTTAGGGACCCATCCCATTAATGCCCAATTCCTTCCCAGCCAGTACAGGAATGTTATATCTGCCCTATTTCCTTCACCTCCATTTTCAATATCACCTCTCCAAATCCACAGCCAATGTCACATGTCAATGAAATAACCCTCCAGAGAACGAAAGCTGCAATGCAAACAGGAACATCTCGATCAAATCCCATTTTTGTTTCGGGAAAATTTCTCTCAGGAGAAAAGCTGTGGTTTAATGGCTCCAAATTTAGTTCATGAGTGCCTCCTCACAAGTCTGAAAGCTTCTAGACAGTCTGCATGAGCATATGGATCTCGTAATGCCCAAGCTGGCCATTAAAAGGGGGAAGATCTTGGAAGTGCAAGTAGAATATAGAGCAGGCGTTCCCTGTGTCTGAAACCTGATTTTCGTGATGGCAGCTGGTGAGATGCTAGTGAGGGAGTGAATTCCCATTCAGCACAGGGCAGTGCTTTCAAGGAAGCACAAGGTTGTTTTGGGCTCTTGAATGAAATTCAGAGCTCAGAAGGGGCTGGAATGAGCAATGCCTGGCCTAGTCCTCTTCCAGATAATCCAAGAAAGGATTTCCAAGCTGCAAATTACAAAAAGAAGATTCCTACGGTGCATTACAGACATATTTCTGCCTCACACCTCATCCAAGCTACGTGTACAGCTCAGCTCTGTTCTCTCAGCCCACATCTCCTCCCCGAGACTAATGATTCCTGTTCGTTCTCACGACACAGCCACTTGTTTGCATTAGGCTTCTGCATACAAGGAAAAATGCCTTTCTCACTGCTTGAGCTGGCTTTTGTTTCACCTGAAGGAAAAACAGCGACACAAAGTCATCTGCAACTCCCTGGCCAGAGCTGTAATAGACTTTCACCTGCTGCGTGGCAGGCGCCGAAGGCAACCCCAGGCAGAGACTTCCGTGAGGTTACAGAAGCAGAATGTGCCCGTGCTGAGCACAGCTATCCATCTGCAGGAGCAGGAACAACAGGAAATTAAGGTGGAACACGTACTTTAAAAAGAAAAAAAATTCATATAGAGAGGTAAAAATCCCAGGTCAGAGCTGAACTGAATGCAGACCAGCACTAAACAGGTGTGTTTATTTTAAAATGAGGATACAGGAGCCAGTAAATCATTTCCACAGAGGCTGCAGGAAAGCTGTCAGAAGGCAGGGCCTTTCAGAGGTTACCCAGGATCAAAACAGCAACTTGGAATTTAAAAGCCAAAAGCCTTCTCCTCCACCCAGAGTGGTGCTGCACAAGGAGCAGCTGTGGTGGCAGGAACGGAGGCAGGATGCTTTTAATTTGCATTCTTTATGATCCATAACAGTCCCTTTGGAGAGACACAGCTAACTGGCATTTTTCTAACCTTCCTGATAAAAACCTCATCCCAAACTTTATTTTGCCCAGTAAGAACAGCATCACAAGTTGTGGGAAAAGCAGAGAGCAAGAGATGATCCCTCTATTCACCACATCTATAATTTTTTTCCATCCCTCTGCTGATCTCAGACAAATTCCTGTTAACTCAGGGGCTCTGAGGAAGCTCTGCCTGGGCCAGCTTTCCCATGTTCCCTACATTAACTGCGGGAAGTACAGTGGATGTTTCTCCCAGTGCCATGAATATTGTATCAGCTGTTAAAATGCCCAGACAGCAACCTCCTGATGCACAGACCTTCCTCTGCTGCCCAAGAAAAAATGGAGAAATAATTATTTTTAAAATCTATTATTACATAATACTACTGGAAACATCAAAAGGAAACTATTTTCTACTGTTTACTTGTTAAATACCTTTTTTTTTTTGCTTACGTAACTAAAGAAAATTAAGAGTGGGAGGTTTCTAACAAGCAAAGTTCAACTCCAGTTGGAATGAGGCTGGCACAGGCTTGCATGGGGGAATAAAATCTACACCACACCAAGTAGTTCTTAAATTCCACCCTAAAACTTAAGGAAAACAAGCTGAAATCTGGCTTTGCACAATACTGTCTTTTCTGGTTCTGTGGCAGGAGCAAATGTCTGCAGAAAGATCAGTACATTAAGCACTCCTCAGAGTTAAGGTCTATTACTTGCACTCTGCAAATGAAGGAAGTAGCAGGGATTTATCTGCCCAAAAGCCATAAGACAGACAAGGACTCAACTGAATACACAGCCCAGAGCCTCTCCATCTGCTGCTCCTCTGCCTGCTGAACAGCCACACTCTTCCAGGCTACTGCAGGGGAAGGATAACACAATCTGGATGATGTTTTTTGGTCTAACTGCATTTTCAAAGAGGCAATAGATCTATACTGGAAAGCCCTCACGTTGATGGTTTGCTCTGAGAGCAAACTTTGATGAAGAATTTCTCATTTGGATAAACCAAAGCCATTCTCATTTTAATTTAACATTTCTCTGTAATGAACAGAAGAATCAAAGGCACTGGAGATTTCTGCCAGGCTGTAATAGAAGTTGAATTAAGTTCAAAATTTCTGGGTCAGAAAAAATTTCAAACATGAAAATATTTGCATTCCAAATCAGAGTAAGGAGCTGAATTTCTTGTAACGTCTAAAATAAGACTTGACAGGCTCTGTTTTGATCATCTTCTTAATCAAAATGACACATTTTGATATTTCAGAATCACTTCCTGACTCCTCAAAGCTCCAAGTCAGCCTGATGTGAAGGAATGTTTTCCTCCTGAGCTCCCCTCTCCTGGCAGGACCAGCCCTTTGTGGAGGCCCCATTCCAGCGCTGGGGATCCATCAGAATTCGGGAATGTTACCGCAGGAGGTGCAGCTCAAGCCTTTTATCCGTAAGCTGAGCTCTCGGCAGCTTCACGAGTCCCAGGTAGGGAGGAGTTCAGAGCAAAACAGAGCCACAGAATTTCTCCAATTCAAAAGGAAGACACTGGAAGACAGTTCAGACACTTCAATCCGAGAACCAATATTTTTGTACGGACCATGAAAAAAGCATCCTCTGTTTCCTTTAAAGTGCAAGTGTCGCTTGCTTGTCTTCAAACTTCCACTGAGAAACTGCCTTAGAAGATAACACACTTTCTACCATAAAATAATTATGATTAATAATTCCCAAACAGTTTTAATTTAAAACTGTGAATTAATCCAAATTTGAACTGTTCATTGAAGCTTCTTTTCCCCTTCAATGTTTCTTTAAGGCTGAGTAGTGCTTGATGGGCTACTAGAAATAATTCCAATTGTCGTTAATCTTCCAATTGCCTTTTTTTTTTGGTTTTTTTTTTCTGTCTGTTCTGAAGCAGCCAGG
>VZTE01004705.1:5404244-5452855 GCA_013397775.1 Eulacestoma nigropectus
AAAAAACCAAGCCACAAACCAAAACAAAACCAAAAACAACATCTGAGGAAGCTACGAATACCAACAAGCAACGCCAGAACAGAGAAACGTGGTTTGGAAATTCCACAAGCATAGATATTCACGTACTGTCAGGGAGACCTGCTTTTATTCACTGTTCCTATTGTATCGGGAGGAAAGATCAAATCCATTTAAATACAGAGAGGAAGCTTCCAAAAGGAAGGAAAAATACTGCAGTTGAGGTTTTGGTATTTAGCACGGTGCTGTGCATGGCATGGGATTGCAGAGAGGCCGTGCAGCTTCTCAAGTCATTAACTACCCCTCAATTCTCCTTTTCTCTCAAAAAGAGAGAGCCAAAGACAGTATTATACCTTTTCTATTAGCATTTAATTACAGGAATGCGATTAGTGCCACAGTTTGAAGCCAGGGAAAGAAAAGCACGATACAGGTACCACCTTTTCTTCCTTACAGCAGTCGGAGCAGGTGACATAAAGGACAAGGAGGTGCAGTGGTGTTTGTAAGGGGCAGAAATGACCACAGGGCTGGGAGGGAATTCTTTGGGCTTTACAAGGGGAAGCAGAACGGGACAGAGGCGTCTTTATATCTCCACTGTGCCAAACTCCATGCTTAGCTGATGCAATAAATTATATATTATATAATCAATTGTGGTGGGAAACAGACTGGCAAGATGGGCAGCCTTCAGATGGCCGATAAAATCCCTTTGATTTTAGCGATCAGCTGTAAATGAGCACCCAATTACATGCACAGAAGGAAGAATGGACACAGAATAGACCAGTGGCAGTCAGCTGTGCTCAAAATCAAAGTTCATAAAGGTGTGACTTGAGGTGCCAGAGGTTGTTGATGACAGAAAACGTCCAAATCTGGAGCTACTTTGACAACACAACTCCTTGAGGTGCTTCCTGCAAAGCAGCAGCAGGAATCAATCTTCAGATCTTTACACTGCTGCTCCACAGCAGCAAAACCACTGCAAATGATCCATCACTAATTCTCCTGAGTAAATGAAGAGAATTAAAGCCATCCTTTCTTACTTTACACTCGGGGGTCAATGCACCGTTGAGCTGCCTCTGTGCAAACACAAGTGCCCTGCACAGGCAGTGAGGAGCAGAGGGTGCTCTCCCACCGCTCCAGAAGCTCCGTGTCCCACCGTGACCGGCCACACGCAGTGGGGAGGATGAAGACAAGCAGCCAGAAGCCCCTTGGGCTGCATTCCCATTCCTTCCTAACCTAACACTCCAAACTTCTCTCACACTCCTCCATTTCTCCCTTAATTACTACGACTAATTTTATTAATATACTTTGCAGCACCATTAACTATTACCTGAGGCTTAGCTTTAAATATGATGAGACTACATAATCTTAATGGAACTAATTAACAGTGCCATGACTTTAAAATTTCACAGATCTGACCAACAAAGCATATAAAGTGTGGTTTGTCGGGAGTTTTTTGTTTGGTTGGAGTAATTTTTGTTAGTAAAGTAATGCCCCTGACAAACAGGAGCAGAAAAGTGAGAGTTATAAAAGCAGAGAATGAAATTAAAACCAAAGTAACTCCCTCAAGAATCACCATTATGAAACGTGGAAGTTTGTTCAAAACACTCAAATTTTGGTCACCAATCCAGAGACACAGGAGCTACTGGAAAGGCAGAAGTAATGTCCCATTAATTTGGAATTTTTTTACTTCACTGTTTTCTTTTGCTCTAAGCACTGAAGCAATCACCAAGCTCTCTTGATATTGCTTTGATGGCCAAAGGCTGATGACCACTGACGGGACAGGGTGGTAAAATCTTCAGGAGCTGCAAAACTGGACACTGCATCAGCCAGAAAACAGAGGGTGGACAACCAAAACAGAGAGAGAGACTTTTTTCCTTCTGTGACACATTTAATATTTAATCCTCACAGCACATCCTGTCAGAGCAGAAAGGCTGAAGCTGTGTGTCCTCGGCAGAGGTTCTGCCAGAATGTTCAAATTTATGACTTTCGTGACCAACCTGTCAAAAAACCTGGCACCAGAAGTTTGCGCTGGGGATCTTTATTTCTGGATTTCTCCCTCTTTCTCTCTCTCAGTGGTGGGGTGGTTTTTAAAAAAAAAAAAAAAGAATTTGTTTTATTCCCGACTCCCAGAATTCAGCAGCTCATCAATCAAAGAGAAGCACACAAACTGCAGGTACTGCTGGTGTGATTTCCAGGGGCGCTGAGCAAACAGCTCCAGTTCCAGCTACGAGGAGCCACAGCTGCTCAGCACCACCCAGAAAATCGGTCTGGGAACAAAAGTACAGCAGTCAAACTGCTCCAGAGGTGTTATAAATTACATAGTCAGATGGAGACCGATATATTTACTCTGCAGTGATACTGTAATTATCAAGAAAGTGCCCTGCCTTTGCCTGTAAGTGCTGTGTGCAGTAATTAATTTTCCTCTGCATACTGATGTTTGATAGCAATATGTAAATCACTGGGTATTTGCTACATATATCTAATAAAATATATCTACTGTCACACTCTTGAAAGCATCTTAAAACAACATTAAGAAGTTGCATGAACACAGAAACACAGCATCCTTACGTGTCTTTAAAGCAGGCTTTGGGGAAAAAGCCTGATAGTGCCGACACCTGAAACTGCAGCCCTGCTTTCCCAATTATTTTATTCTTAATAAACTCTCATTGCAGCCAAGAGGCTCAAAGGTTACAGCCTGAGAGTCTACAACTTCGCGTACTCAATAATGACAGGGAAGTTCTGGTTACCTTGGGGTGCTCTTGACCCCACAGAGCCCCAGGGGCACCCAGGTAGAGACACTCACACTGAGAATGATGCGGCTCCTGCCAGGGCTACGCAGAGCTTGGGACAGAGCAGACCGAAGTCCCACAGTGAGGAAAATATCCTGTGGCGCAGTCCTTGAAGGACAGGTTTAACCTCAGCATTCTCCCAACCCCAGGCAGTGCAGGCCAAATTCAGAATTTGCATTTAAAAAGAGCCATTTTGCTACTTTCTTCCAAGAGATGAGCTCCTTGGCTTTACCATTCCCAGGTATATATAAACTCCAGGTTTATGGGACATACCCACACCTGGGAGCTACAGAAGTCCTATACCTGGAGGGGAGCATGAAGCCATTTTCTGGTACTGCAGAATGCCTCGGTTCCAGCACAACTTGAGCCTTCCCCCTCTGCCACGGCCAAGGCAGCTCAGCCCCGCACACCACCACTTTCTCCTCAATTATATGGACGCACAATTAACCCTTACATCCACCACTTCAGCCCTAGAGATCAGCTTTAAAGATACTCCAAAGGGGATATCTCAGCTCCTACGGTTGTGGTGTCAATGGCAGGTTGAGGAAAAGAAACCAACAAATTAACAGAGATCTTGAAATCCTGCAGAGTAGCATCACAGCTGGGGGACAACACCATCCCTGGGCCCCAAAACAACCCTTCAGTCTCTCCTTAAGGTGCCTGGGCACTGCTCTTCAGTCATTCCTGACAAGAGGAAAACCACCGACATCCTGACCCCAGCACCCGTTGCTGCAGCTGAGCTCAACTGCAGTGAAATTATCCTCCAAATTTCAAATAAAGCCTAAATATGTTGTTTTCTTACACTATGAACTCTTTCAGGTGTTTCCCACTTGAATTTTTAGGCAGAAGAATGCTATAATAATTACATCAAGTGTGTATCTTTGGCTTCTGCAGAGACCACATTAACTCCAGAGTGAAAAATACAATCTTGAACTTCCAGAAAAACTATTGTAATTTTGTCTTAATAAAAGCTGCAGAAAGCTTCCATTGGGGATTTATTCGACTAGAAGAGAAACTTATTTTTCAGAGGAAAAAAAGGAAAAATATGTAACGTCTTTTCTTTTTAAACAACATACAGCTTAATTGGGAATACAGAATAAATTAGGACAAAAAAGCCCAGGAAAGTTTAAGGCAAAAACTCTTTAGCAGCTTTGCATACTTGAGTACGAAGCAGAGGCAAATCAACTGATAATCTTCTCTGCTAAATTTATACAAGAGACAGAATATTCTCTAGAGAATTTGTTTCTTAAAAAGAAAAAAAGTTAGCATTTTACTTGACCAGAATTATTTCGTATTTAAATAATCATGCTTATCCACCTCCAGACTTAGTTTTCTTTTTGTGGTGATTTACAGAGTCTCTCTGCCATAAGTGCTGTACAACACTCACAAGGTCTAAAGAAGTTAATGGTGTGCTGGAAATGCTTGATAAAGAATTTTTACTGTCTTTGCCACTTGACAAAATCGAGTAATAAGCATAATAAATAGATGTATCAGACATTAATGCTATGAAAGCTTTTCTAAATCTTTCTGTCCATCCTCCTTGCACTTGTTCTGCGTGGGACATGAGATTTCTCTGTCTCTGAAAATAAAACTCAAATTATCTCCTGTTAACCTTTCTCCTAGAAATACCATCTGTTAATATTAAAAAAAAAAAAAAACAACAAAACAAAAAAAACCTATTCTAGCACACAAGGACTACAGCCCCACTTTTCTATCCTAAAGCCACTCAAAGCGAGATATTCCCACCAATTCCCCCCGGGGCAAGATCCTGGTGCCCAGCTTCCTGAGCTCCCCAAGGAGCTGGCCAAGAAGCCACCTGCACAAAAGGATCATTTCTCCTCCCACTCTTGTCTCATTAAACCTTTTCACAGAGTGCTTCCTCCTGAGACTCAGAGCGACTTTTGGGAGCACCTGCAATAGGGGGGCTCCAGACCACCAGAGCAGCTGGGCAGTGCAGCCTCCCCCAGCTCCTGGCACACTCCCACAGGGGTCACCCCAAGATAACCAACACAGCCACTCCAATAATGGGAAGGGAATAACAGGGACTTTTTTAAGGAGAGATCCTTAATGTCATTAATATTGTAGACTCATCCTTATGTGACAGCACTGGTGGGGATTGAACCAGAGCAGAATGCAAGTCTTGAAACTGGAGCCCAAGACTAGACTGGAAAAGCTGTAACACACCCTTGGCTGCTTTGTGACAGGCTGACCTGGGCTTACGTTCCCCCTTTTGAAGAACTTCCCTGTTGAGTTTTCCTCGGAAAGGCTTTGCTTTGCACTAAGATGCATTCAGACACATGAGTCCCTTTAATGTGTCAGGATCCACTGAACGTTAATAACCCGATTACAGTGAAGAAAGCTCTTGATAAATTCCCCTCAGACAGCAAGACTTGCTTGTTCAGAAACGTTTGCTTCCGCTCAAACCAGTATTTCAGCCAGGAGATCTCTCAGTGTAACTGGGGGAAGGCTCAGTCCCTGTGCCCCTCTCTGTCGTGTAACTGCAGAATTCCCATCTCCTCCCCTCCTCTGGCTTGGTGATCCCACCAGAAACCTGCCACAGCTCGACAGTTTTAGAAAACATCGCGTCCAAAGGCACCAGCAGCAACCCCCAGGAACACAGAGGCCATCCCGTGCTTGTCAATACAGCGACTGCTCACGTTTGCCACTTACTCCTCTGCTCCCACCCTCCTTGGCAGCGTCAGTCACCTTTTTTTGTTGCACATTTCCAATTTGCTGGCTGTTGCTAAATTGAATAGCTGATGCTAGATTTGCTTTTGTCACAAGGTTACTATAGACCTTGACTTTCCTCACTAAAAAAAATGACTTTGTGTCATCCCTTAGTGGTTGTTTATTATGGAGACTTCATAGTGCCTCCCAGTATGGATGTCTTTGATTTTGAAAGAAAATCAAAACAGGCACATGAAGTGTTCTGGGAATGAGGGTAGTGATGAGGAGGCAGAAAAGGACTACAGCATTAACTTACTTTGGCTATAAACTCAGCAGAGCCCAATCTCAGCATTATTACGGTCTGTTTCAATTTTAAAGTTCAAGTTTACAAGGAGATAAGTTTAACCATTCACAGGCTACAATCTCGGCTATGAGTTCCTCCCTCATGGTTCCAAAATCTGGGTATAAAACCAGTGACTGCACAAGTCAGCTAAAAAATATCACCTACAGCTCCCCTGCTTGCTAATTCTTCAACTTGACTGAGAGGCACAGCAGACGTACAACAGCACATCTGCACATCCCTCTAACTGCCAACTTATCAGGGAAAAATTTCCGACTTCTCCCTGCAAGCCCTCCTTGCCTTCAAAGCTTCCCTCCTCTCCCCAGCCTATTCTCAGTATCTTTTCCCACTCTCATTTTACAGTTCCCACTAGAAATAAACTGGAACAGTGGCACAGCAATCCTACAGCAGGAGGTAGAACAGCACCCCAAAGCCCAAGCTGCTGAAATACCCCCCTTACCCAGGGGCACAGCACACACTGCCCAGATCTTTGCAGAAAGGGAAGCACCAATTAAAGCACAAATTTTAACAGTGCCACTGGTTTAACACCTTGCTCATAGTCAGTGAATGCATTTATACACTCAGATGTGCTGGTCTTGGCTGGGGTAGAGTTAATTCCCTTCACAGTGGCTGGAATGGGGCTGTGTCCAGGATTTGTGCTGAACACAGGGTTGATAACACAGATATTTTTGTTGTTGCTGAGCAGGGATTGCACAGAGCCAAGGCCTTTCCTGCCCCCCTCGTACAGCCACACTGAGGAGGGGCTGAGGGTGTGGGGGAGGCTGGGGGGGGGACACAGCCAGGACAGGTGACCACAACTGACCCCACAGATACCCCAGATCATGGGACATCATACTCAGTAAATAAAGTGGGGGAAGACGAAAGAAGAGGGGGACATTTGGAGTCACTTGGGGGAAGAAAGAAGAGGGAGACATTTGGAGTCACCACTGAGTGTGTTGGAGCCCTGCTCCCCTGGGGATAGCTGAACACCTGCCCAGCCACGGGAAGCAGGGAATGAGCTCCTTGTTGGCTTTGTGTGTACATCTTTAGCTTTCCCCATTAAACTGCCTTCATGTTGCCTCAGAAGCTGTCACTGTTCCTGTTCTGACTCTCTCCCCCACCCCAACTGGTGGCTGAGTGAGCATCTGTGTGGGACTTGATTGCTACGTGGGGCTAGAGCATGACAAGAAGCCATAAAACACTGGAAGGGCTGGCAGACACTCTCTTTATTAAGCACACAAGGTAAACCCACGTTTCTGAAGCAGGAAATCTCCCTTAAGTCATTCAGCTGCTCGGCAGTGATGATCACACAGATATGCAGCTACACACACCGCATGCAAAAACAAATTCAGTAGTGCTTGCTGCAGAGAGAGGGGTGCTGAAGGAGCTTAGAGGTTTTTTGAGTCTATACACGTACAAATAAAAGATCAGCTCAAACTTTAAACAAGAGATTAAAAGTGCATTCCGCACCATTACCATAGCGTTCACAAATCTATAACGGGCTAAAACAGATTATAATTACTTTGTTGTGTTCATGGCTTTAAATGAAAGAGGGGGTTTGATACCACATGCTGAAAAGCAAGGTTATGAAGTTCCAAGGTAAGAGGAAAAGAAACAAATCCCTGCCAAATGACCATAAGCAAACACAATACACCATTAAACTGATAACAGAAATGCTGCACCTTATCAGGATGAGAACATCTACCCCAAACCTATAACAGCAGATGGAAACTGCACACACAACCCTTGGGGCACAGCGTGAAGCCCCCAGTGACCCTCAGCTGCATTCAGGAACCTGGCAGGAGCCATCCCAGCGTCTCTGGCAGCCCTAGGAAGGTTTCCTGTGGATCCCTGCCGCTGCCAGTGCTCCTCCACAACAATCCTGGCATTGAGCAGCTGGAGCTGGGAACACAGCCTGCCTGTCTGGGCAGCCTGGTGGGGAACACTGGGGCTCTCACGCTGCCTCACATCCCACCCTGTCCAGATGCAGCACCCAGCTCCAAGCCAGGCAACTGCAACTCCAACATCTGCACACTGCAGCTCTCCAGGGCACCTTTGCTTTTAATTTACTGGGTTCACTGGGTTTTAAGGCAATTAGACATTTTTAATTTGTTATTAAATGCTCAGCATTCACGCATTTGTTACTCTGAATATTATTCTGCCTTTATAGAGGAGATTTTCCTGTAAATGAGTAGAGACAGGGATACACATGCACACAAATTGTACAGGCTGTAGATTTTTGTAGCCTCACAATCACAGAATGTCCTGAGCTGGAAAGGACCTACAAGGATGATCCAGCCCAGCTCCTGGCACTGGCACAGACACCCCAACAACCCCACCCTGGGCATCCCTGGCAGCGCTGTCCAAACGCTCCTGGAGCTCTGGCAGCCTCGGGGCCGTGCCCATTCCCTGGGGAGCCTGGGCAGTGCCCAGCACCCTCTGGGGGAAGAACTTTTCCTGATATCCAGCCTGAACCCCTTGGACACAGCTCCAGCTGTTCCCTGGGTGCTGTCCCTGGTCACAGAGAGCAGAGATGAGAGCTGCAGACCCTGACAGGATCTGAACTCAGTCTCCTCCTTTCCAGCTGAACCAGAGAAGTGACTTCAGCCACTCCTTGTGTAGCCCCTCCAGACCCTTCACCATTTTTCATTTTCCCCACTCCCTGCACCAAGTATCCAACCTGTTCCAGCACAAAGGAAATGTCTCCTGCATGAGCCAAGAGAACAGAGTGCCAGAGCCCCAGGGCTGCCGTGGATACAAACCCTGAGCCCTCACCCAGACTGCCGTGTATGGCAGAATAAACTGAGACTGAGACCACATCTCAAAGCACAGGAAAAAGGTGAAACCAGAAATTAAACTCCTCCTGCAGAGGTCAAGCACGTGAGAAGCCATGAGACTGGACTTATTTTCTTTCCCCTTCAGAACAATCTGCTGCTGGTGGTGTATTTGTATTTGGGTGGCAGAGAAAAGGCTGCAGCACTGCCGGTACCAGGTAGTGTGCAAACACTGCTGAACCTGCCCCGAAGATCCTACAACATCAAAAAACTCTGCTTTATTGAAGAGAAAACAAATGCACACTTCACATTTCTTTTTTCGTAACCTTAGGGTTCAGGATGCCAAGTGTAATAACATCAGTTGACACTTTCACAAAAACACATGGTGAAGAGAGAAAAGATTTCAAGGAGGGAAAAAATAAAAAAAGCGCCTCAAAACCCTGTACCAAATATTGTGACTTCTCCCACGCTCAGGCACTGCTTCTGACATTTCCCAATGTGAAACCAAGCTGACATCTTCAGCCCACCCAGCACAGCCTTGACTGTTTCTTCTCTGCAATGGCTTTTCTTCCTTTCTCACAACATATGTTCAAGATAAACATCTGAGGCTGCGAAGTACCACCAACTTCTCGGTGTTAGTGGCTGTACAGCACATCATCTGGAGTTATGGGACAGGATTTGTTAAAGATGACATTTCAAGGAGCCAAAAAAGTGCTACATGATCTCTCCTCAGGAGTCCCAGCAAGGGATTTACTCTCTCTGGGCAGTCCACGGCAAAAAACTTCATCATTTTTATTCCACTTCAAGTAGATGTAGGATTTCTGTGCCAGGAGACCTGTACACATTCAGGCTGATTGTGCAGTAGCACAATGTTTTCTTGAGCAGTTTAGGCAACTCTCTGATAAAGGGTTGGGAAAATCAGGGAGCTTCTGGTACATTGGCAGCAACAAAAATACAGCAAAGGGTCGCTTACTACTGATATTGTGGTTGCATCTAAAGTAGATCAAAGCTGCTGAACCTGAATTTAGGGGAAGGCAATACCCAGCTGGTTTAGAGACACCCAGGAAAAGCTCTAAGGGCCACCTATGAATACCAATGCAGTCAAGCCAGGCTTGAAATCAAATCTGGCTGCTTGGTGTCATCAGAAACACACCCCACTGCTCCTGAGTTGCTGGAGATGGCAATGTAAACTGGCTGTGACAGCTGGAAAATCCTAAGGAGAGATTTAGTGCGTTTATTAAGGTATAATATGGTTTTTATTTTCACTCCTTTGCAAACATGCAAGGCAGGAATTTACTAACATTACAACCAAACTTTCAGCTTTTGCACTTACTCTGGAAACCAACTGCTCATGCTGAGGGCTGTGACACATTGACAAAGGCTAAATTTCAGAGAGAACCTTGGGCCCACCCTGCTGGAGTCAGTGTTATGCGAGAGCCACAGTAATATGGAAAAAAGATGAAATTTTTCAACAGAATCTACCTCACAGCTGTGCTGTTTGACTGGATATCACAGCTTTGTCTGTGCAGGAGCTGCTCATCAGAAAACATTCCTTCTACCAACACAAGAGACTGAAATCAGGAGTGCTAAAAGTTGTCCTCATAGGGCCAGAAAAAACCCTTACCCAGGAGATACTTAACAGGCAGAAATGAGACACTCAGGAATTGGATATCATCTGTTATTTCTCACAAATATGGCATTTAAAGTCAATTAAAACAAGCTCCTACCAAGTCCCTGCACACCCTGCCGTCATTCCAAACATCCCTAAGGTCCCTCAACAGAACACGTTTAAAAAAATAAACGCCCAGCCTGCATGTGAGCAGTTGACACACAGACCACTGGCATAAAAAGCAACACTCTGAAAGAACAATCAATATAATTTCCCATTAGTTGTCTTCACAGATTCGTCATTTAGGCTTTTCCTTAGCAGCCTTGAGGGGAAAACGAGAGATGTGTGTGACTGCACAGGAACTACAAGAAGCCTCTTAAAGGCATTTAGGACGGCTACTGCAATCATTTCCTTTCAACAGATGAATGAACTGAGGACATTAGGCATGAAGAAAACTGATTTTCAATAGAATGCTACCTATACATTATGTTCCAGCTGGGTGGGTAACCTCTGGAGCTGTAGGAGCTGCCCAAAAGTCTTCAAGAGAAGTTTCCACAGCAGAGCTGGTGGCACCTTGCCCTGCTGATGGACGATCTCCATCTCCAACAAGGGCCAGGCCTGACCCTCTGAGGGCTCTCAGCTGTGCTTCAGCACCAGAGAGGAGACACAGGATCCTTTCCTCAAGATGAAACTCTGACTCCTGGATCTTGCCCGGCAGGACTACCCTGCACACCCCAGCCACGCAAGGGCTCCCATCCACAGCTCCTACCACCACTTTTCCCTCTGCTCTTGGCCAAGTGATGCTCTTACACAATGCCTCAGGCATGGCCCCAAATAAAAACCATAATTCCAAGTCTTTAGCAGAGTCAGAGACTGGTTTAGTGACTCAAATCTCACAGCTCAAAGCTGTCAGAGCCCGGGGTGCTACCAAAGCACAGCCCCTGTGCCCAAAGCTGCACTCTCCCCTCAGAGCTCAGTTCCCATTTGGGGTCTGTCCAGCAGCTGAGTTTGACAAGGAAATGCTCCCAACACGGCTCATCCCTCACATACCTCTCTCAGACCACCTCATAACCCTGGGATCATTTTTGCCCAAGGGAGAAACATCCCAGCTCACACTGAACCTGCATCTCAGGGAACACTGAATGTATCCTCCTCACTACACAGAGCCAGAGAAATTTCTGACTGTACCCATTCATTCTGGTTTTTTTTTCCCTTCCTAACTCTTCCTTGACAAATGATAAAAGCCTCTAAAACTACCTCTGCTAAGCACTATGTACACATAAAATCTGTGCTGTCGTGCTGACGGGCTTCTCCCGTGGCTCTGAGCTCCCAGGTTCTCATTACAGAGTCAGTCAAGGGCTTTCAAGAACTGTAATTGCTGCCTAACTGAACAAAACCCATCCTGAGCACGGAGGCAGAGCCTGGTGTAGGAAATGGTCAAAAAGACACTGGGGGCGGGGGGGAAAAAAGGGGCAGATTAACTTAAATAATGGCAGTTACCTGGAATTACTCGATGCTCAGAATACTCAAAATATAATCTGAAAACTTAATTTCTTGAGTATGTGCAGAATTTCTTTCACGTGTGCAATACAGTTAATGAGTGATGGCACACAGGTGTTCACTCCATCCCACCAGCTCCCACAGAGCTGTGACAGCTCCCACCAGCAACACTGTTGGGCCAAAGACAGATGCTCACATCCAGGTTCAGAGTCAAAAACAGGGTTATAAACCTGAATTAGCATCACAGGAAGTGAAATACTTTGAAAGATAGATCAAATATGTGTTTTAAATTAGAATTAAACTAGAATAGCATAGATCTACATTAGCTTCATCTAAACCAGTGATTATTTCTCCATAATAAAAAGGAGATGCAGATCTATGAAGCTGAATACATCCCCCAGAAGCCAATCCCCATTATCTTTTTTTCTTTAGGCTTTGTTTTGAACAGCAAGTTTCCTTTAACATCCTTCAAGACAAAGCATCATCACAATGCAGGAGAAGAACAAAGCAGCTCCTTTTATCTGCTTCACCATCTTTCGAGTAAATTTTGCATCACTGTTCTCCCTAGGAAACACCTTTCATCTTTGTTTTAGGGATGGGGACGAGCTGAGGGAGTTGTGAGAGGACCAGAACTCCAAGGCAGCCTCCCTCCCAGAGACAAAATTGTGCAGGGACCTCCCTGTCCTCCCTGACCCTGCTCACAGAGCTCAGCACCAACCCCTGGCTGCTGAGGGCAGCAAGAATGGCTGAATATTCAACTTTATTTTCTCCCTTTCCCTCTGAGACAGCGTCAAAGCAGCCTGCAGAAAATCCCAGTGTTTCCGTGGCTAGGTGCCATCTGCTCCCCTTTCCAGAGGAAGAGCCATGATATTTATATCCCCCGAGAGTATCCACATTAGCTGTGCATAAAGACTCTGCTCCTCCTCTGTGGCTCTGCACAGGAATATAATGGCTGCAGAACAGATGGGGAAAACAATACAAGGATATTATTAGGACAAACCCATATTATAGGGAATGGTTCTGTTCCTTATATAATTACACCAGAGCAGGGAGGGGTTTTTAAAGTGCTGCAGCCTCTGGAAATTTAAAGATTCCATAAAATCGATCTTTAAGTTCCTTTACTGTAGAACAGCAACATTTACCCTTAAAATGTTCCATGTGTATCTGAGTTAAATGAAAGGGAAATATGGTGAAACAGCAGTAGTTTTTGCAGGCTTTTTCAAGAGTTAACCCATCACGAAGCAAAAAGGTCACAGAAAAGAAAGTGAGCCTGTTCTGATGGTGGTCTCCTCTTGCATCAGTCCATGACTAATTCTGCAGCACCCACCTGCCTCTGTTTTCATGTCAAATGCTCAGTCTGGTACTTCTGCCCCCCTCCTCCCTCCCACTCTGAGCCTCTTCTGATAATCCATCCCATAAGAAAAACATCTTGGTTCTGCAATTCCCACCTTAATTCTGCTGCTCCAGGATGATAGCAAGGCACATCCTAGATACTGTGAATATTGGCAACTGCATAAGGGAATAACTCTGGTACAGAGTCAGCTCAGATGATGAGATACTTGCTAATCCTAGGGAATTTCTTTGCTCTCTCCCAATGAGTTCCCATTCTATAAAACAAACAAACAAACAAATATATATAGCCCAGTCTAAGACTGGGAAGTGTTACAGGCCACCTTCACCAGTCATTAGCAGCTTTCAAATTATTCATGCAGAAAATTACTTAAAACACTTCCCCCCCCAATACAAATGCATCTGTTTCTGATTTAAAACAAAGTCCAATTCCCATTTTTGAAAAAGCTTTTATCTTCAGGAAATATGGAGGCTTCGAAGGTCAGTCATTTGCAGTTCATTTGAACATTAATGGAAAGAAATGTTCCTCCACTTCAAACTATTCCCTCAGTCAATTAGACAAATCCTCTAAGTGGAGTGGGTGAAGAAGTTCATGTCCAGGAGCTCAATTAGTGCTGAATTCCCAGACTTGCATCCACCTCACCCACACCAACCACCACGTACGGGCCATGCAGCTCATGGGACCGTGCAGGAAGAGCTGTGGGGACAGCTGGGGACACCAGAGGGCCAGGACAGCCAGCACGGCAGCTGGGACAGAGGACGAGTGTTAGAAGAGGAGGCAGGATCCATCAGAAGGGAAAAGCAAATTCGAAACTGGTGAAAGACTCAAAGGTCCCGCCTTCCCATGGTCATTGAGAAAACTCCTCCAGCAAATGTTGAGAGTAACAGTTCTCCCCTGTGCCCTTGCTGAATTTCTCACTGACATTTGCAAACTACTCCCGCCCCACTCCCCTGCAACTTCAATTACACTGTCACTTGCACATTTGTTTGTCCTGGTTAGCTGCTCTGTTCCTCACTGTGGCTCATAGCACTCCTGATTAGGATTGCTGGCACAGCACCTTTTTCAGCACCATAAGGAACAACCCAGAGCTGGCTGGAGAGCCCAAAAGCAGTGGGAACAAGTGTAAAGCAGAGTAACTCTACACTGACAGAGCAAAAACTACATTTCACACTCTGTGAAGCTGCACTTCCATGGTAAAGAGAGAGTGTGGAAAGTACCGAGAAATTTCTAAAAATAATTAGGGTCTCTTGGGAAGAAAGAACTTTGAACAATATTTATAGAGAAAGCAAGCTAGGAAAAAAATAAAAAGAGCAACCCTTACTGCCAGAACCGTGCTTTAGGTCCTCGTGATAGCAAAGCATTACAGCAGAAACTCAGTGAACCCCTTAATAAAAGGTTCATCTACAGCAAATTTACCTCACCAGCGTTATTCCCACAAAGAGAACAGCACATGTGTGTTACCAGGAAACCACAGGCCAGGCTACACAGTGATTTTGTGTTCTTCTGGTAAGGAACGGTCCAGTTTTGGTTGGGTTGGGGGTTTTTCCCCTTCTCAATTCAGCATTCACCAAAAAAAAAAAAAAAAAAAAAAAAAAAAAAAAAAAAGTTGAAAAATATAGAGTCAACTGGAAAAATCATCAACAGCAAGGTGAGCACAGCCTTTGGTGGAGTGAGACTCATGACCATGTCCAGCAGATGAATATACCCTATGTCCTGATTTGGTACATAGCAGCTTTCATTTTTAAAGAACGGACATGGAGCCCTTATGCTTATTTTTATAAGCCAGACATTGCATAAAAAAGCAAAAAACAGGGGGCAAATTCTCATGTTCCTACAACCATAGCATTTCCTGCTCCCCCAGCTCTGTCCCCCCAACATCAGTAGCCCTGTGGGGGATTTTTCCACTTCCTCCTCATCTCCAAGTGAGTGCAAGTCTTGCATGCAAGTGATAATCATGATCTTAAGAGAAAAACAATTCTCTAAGTTTTGCTGAAAAGGCTGATTTCAGGTCAAATACAGTTTAAAAAAAGAATATAGTTCTTGAAGGCTCCTTTCACACGCTGATATTTATCACTTATGGAGACATCAAACTCCACTGCTTTTTGTGGTCACACACCTGACAAGACCTGTGGCACCACTTGAGAGGAACCACTTGAGCAGGTTTCTTCTGCGCTGCCCTTACTCCTCACACCAGATTTAACTCTCACATGGATAAAATTCAAAGATACGAACTTCCAAACCCTGGCCCTCAGAATCACCCAGGATTCCAACAGGATGTTACGCCTGCATTAATTATGTAGGCCCATTTCTGTAGCTTCTGGGCACATCAAGTCTTTCTATTGATTTGCTTGGATCCTTGGACAAGAGAGAACTTAAATCCTGAGGGAACACCTACAAAAAAATCACAGGAGCCACGGCTCAGGTTTGTCAGGACAAGCAAGTGCCTAAACACAGACACTTCCAACGGATCCAAGAGGCCTCATTTACCCAAGACTGGGCAATAAGTTGGTAAAAAAGGGCACATGAAGCTCAGTCCACAGTGCAGCCTCACACCATTAAACAATCCTTTCACAGGCAGAGCCAGGATAAACAAAACCCAAGAAAGAGCTCAGAGGAAAAAATGCATGGCAGAACTGCTTGATCCTGCATCCCAGTAAGTTGTCCCCTTCCCAGAGAAGTCCAGAGGATCTGCAGACTCTTCCCATGCCGCTGCACCAGTTTAGTTGGAGAAAAAATAAAACTCAAATCAGCACTTGGCTTTGTCTGTCTCATCACCCCTGGGTTTCCTTCGGGGGTCCAGGGCAGCTGCCTGTGCTCCCCCAGCCTGGGGAGCAGCTCTGACGAGCAGGAACATCCAGCTCACACCATGTAATTAAAGGGGGAGAAAGAAAATGAACCAAGAACCATCTCAGAGGTGTCAGACCAAGGGAAAAGCATCACAAAGAGATGTAGAAACTGAAACCAGCCCAAAAGCAGCCACTACATTTTCTTGTGCGTAAGAGCTCATATTTCTATTTTGTTTATTATCAGAAAGGAGTACAATATATTTCCTATCCCATAAAATACACATATAATTTTTGTGGTAATAAGACCCAGAAGAGGCATAAATATTCCCAAGGGCTTCTGCAGTTCAGGAGAACACTGTAAAGCAGTTTGATAACTTGGAGATTACATTTCCCTCTATTCACCACACACACGCACACATATAAAAGCCTGCCAAGGGGAACGTTATTGATGCTTTATAACTACGAGCCAATAAACCTCATGAATTTCATTCATTTGAAGACTGCAATAGAAGCAGAAAGATAAGTAGCATCCTTAAATTCAGGATCATTAATTTAATCCCCGCCCCCCAACACACACCAGCAAGCTCTCTATGCTAAACCTTTCCATGGTTCTTTTACCAGTGCAAGCAAAACCAATAAGTGCTGTTTGGGAAGGAACATTACAAGCCCATTCAGCAGAGTATCCCTCCTGAATTATCCACAGCAAATGGCAGTGAGATGTTTCTTGTGGCAGAGCTTTTGTTTTGCTCCCAGGAATAATTCCAGGCTAGGATAGAGAGGAGATTGGTAGTGGGAGAAGAGGGGCAGGACAGATGAGCTGGGCTGCTGTTTTCAGCTGTTTGGGGGAAGGACCAGAGTCCTGTGGGAAGGTCTCCCTCCCAGGTCTCATATCCTTCATTTCACCCACTGGAGAGGATCTAGAAGCTCTTTTTCTTGGGAAGCTCAGGTACACAACATATGAGGCATTTGAGTGAGTTGCAGAGCAAGATTAGGACTAAGAGATCCTTCTCCCCTCTCCAAAGTAGCTACAAAGCTGACACAAGATTCACAGCAGCATGGCCAAGGCATTCTATTTAAGAATCATTAGATCAAATCTGCTGTAATGGTCAATATTTCTCTGAGATGCTGTTATCAAGTACAGCCCACCACAGCCACCCTACCTCGCATCACCCCGGCTGATCTGCGGCCTTTGGCACCACAGTTCCCATTTTCAAGAACACAGAGAGCATCAGCAGTGCTGATAAAGCTGCTCTGCATGGAAGGGAAAGGTAGATCAAATCCTTTAAACAGTTAAAGGCTTCAACAGAGAAGAAATAAGATGCCATGGAATAGGGAGTGCCAGAAATCTATCAAAGGCAGGTTAGCTCTCCTCCGTGGTGCTGAATAGGTATAAATGGACATGTTCAGCCAGGCAGAGAGCGAGCACTGGGGGGAGCTCAGCGAGCGAGGAGCTCCCCTTCCAGATGGGATAAGTTCAGCAGCTGTTTTGCTCTCAGCCTTGAACGCCTAAATGCATCTTAAAAAAAAGTCACCCAGCAGAAGCAGAGATAGACAGAAGGACATGTGATATCAAACGGCAAATCTGGGCCCAGAGTCAGACAGGAGGGGGCTGGCATTCCTTCACAGTTTGGACCTTGCCCCCTGTTTGTCCTTGCACGTTTTGAATCCAAACCTTTGGTTTATAGAACCAACTGCTTAGTTATGCAAGTTTCTCGCGAAGCATCTCTACTCAATCCTGGTGCAAAATTTAATAAGCCCCTTGACTCCTGATCTTTCTGTTTTAAAATGTGAGGGCAACGTTTCTGACCTGTGCATCACCAATTATCTGCCCTGCCCAGCAGAACTCGGGGAAAAAAAAAAAAGAAATGACAGCTGCTTGGTCTGAAGCATCCCTGTATCCCAGCTGCTGCTGCTGCGTGGTTCAGCATTCCAGAAATGAAGTGGGAGAAGCCCTGCACAGCAGAGGAGCAGCTCTGCCAGCACACAGGTAAAGTTCATTTATACCTGGAATTATCCCCCAAAATCTGTCTCTGTATTCCTGCTGCATACAAATGCACCTACAGCAGTTCCAGGCGTCACAGAAGATACAAACTTGTACAAAATTAATTCACAAATTGTTCAACTGGGGACTTAGCTCCCTGTGCCTACAAAACCTAACCACAAGCACAAACCATGCCTCACCCAAAATGTCAGGGCACCTCCGGAAAACTGATCCTGAGACACAGTGATTTTGAATCAGATTAGTCATGTGGATTCTGTTGCTCTTCGGGTGCAGCTTTCAAGAACTGCAGCTTTGCCCATCCAAAATATACTAAAAAAATATACCGGAAAGCTATTTCTTTATTAAAATGCACATCTTTAAAAACGCAGAACTGAAACTCACACACCAAGACTTCACAGAAGCACAAGTGTTTGACACACAAGTGTCTCAAAAGAGAAAAAGTAATTGGCTGGCCCAGATGGTTAAATCCAGAACTGAAGCCTGATGCTGCGTGTGGGAACCTATGTTGTGTTTCCTTCCTTAAATGCCCATGTGTGAAAACAATCTTAGCTAATAAATAGAGAGTAGAAATCAGTTAAACCTTTTCACAACCAACACTGCATTACTCAACAGACAAACCTCTAATGTTACTTTTAATTCTTTAAAAAAAATTTATGACTGTTCAAGCAAATAAGAAAAAGACTAAAATTATACATTTGAAACACACAAAATTATGCCTTATTCTCAAAATAAATTATTCACTTGCTTAAGCCAGCACCTATTCAAAGGTATTTCCTTGAGGCAAAACATCTCTTCCCCAGGACCATCATTCTCTTTGAAAGCAGCATTCATCTTCTTTCCCTCTTTTGGAAAGGAGGCTTGATGGGAAGGTAAGAGCAGATCTTAAGCCTTCATTTAACTCCCTGTCTCTCCCCCATCCTGCAGCCTTGTCCTACACATCACCTTGTGGCTCAGCCCTGGAAGCAGACTGGGATTTAGGAGCATCTGCCAGCTGGGTACCAACCATGTGGTGTTTGTGGTCACTTGCTCAGCTTTAAAGGGAAGACAACAGTTTATGGCCAGATTTGGGCTCCATTTGACCATCCTACAACACAGATAAACCTCTTTTACCTTTTAACATGAGATATTTTAAGGTTCTGTGCCTTTAAACTCCTATTTTCTAATTCCTCTCAAGTATCAACATCAAACCATGAATATTACTCATCCCTAGTGGTTGCTCTTTACCTTCTTCAAGCTGTAAAATAAAAAAAAGTTGTGGAAATGAAGCCCATGGTGGGCACCTTGGCACAAAACCCACCAAAATTATGGACAAGCCAAACTGACATCCAACAGCACCTACATCTCCCTAGGGGTGACTGGGTCTTGCAACTGGAGCGCCACTTTAGGGCTGACCACGTACAATAAGAGTTTGTGACCTGGGGATCCGTGAAAGCACATTTCCCTTAATACAGATCTGAGGGAATGAAAGCTGGCACGTTATGGAAAAGATCAGAAACGCACAGCAGACGAGGCTGACCCATGAAGGGACCAGTGCCCAAGCCCATCTTCCAGCTACATCCACCAGGATAAAACACAACTGTTCTCCAGCATTCCTGGAACATAATGAAAATGCCAGATAAAAAAACTGAGACATCTCACAGCAAGGATGGAGGGG
This sequence comes from Eulacestoma nigropectus, assembly GCA_013397775.1. Taxonomy (NCBI): domain Eukaryota; kingdom Metazoa; phylum Chordata; class Aves; order Passeriformes; genus Eulacestoma; species Eulacestoma nigropectus. The sequence continues at coordinate 5,423,726 of VZTE01004705.1, forward strand.
AAAATATTGGAAGATTTATACACATCTGGAGGTAAGTGGCAGAAAACAGTCTGCAGAAGGTGCAAATTTCGTCTTCCCAGCTATTCATCACCTCAGAAGACATTTGCTTTGGGCAGAGAGACGCATTGCAAATTTGTTACTGATTCCTCTTGAAAAACATTTCAGGATGGTTTCATTTTCCAAAAATAAACTTGATAAAGGCAGTGTTATCTGCACACCAACGCAAAGCACGTTTTACATGCACAACTCGTGGTTGGTGCATGTATTAAAAATGTAACAAAAATTACAGAAACTTCAAAAAAATAAAATCAAAACAACTCTTTTCTTCTTCCTTGTCAGAACCATCAGCTATTTCAATTCCTATTCATTTGCTTGTAGGGTGATCAATGCTCTAGGTTACAATAACAGTTACAATTTGAGTTCTTCAGAGAGTTTACACAGATAAAGTTCCTACTACCAATAGTAGGAATTGCTATTAAGAGGTTGCAAAACACAAAGATGAGCCAAATTTATCATTACTTTAGCATTTATCGCAAATCACAAAACCACAAAAGAAAATAAACACGTTCAAAAAAGTCAGGCAAAAACCCAATCCTACAGCAATACTAGATACTCTACACATAAGGAGAGGAAGTAACTTATTTTCATTAATTGAGGTTTTTATCAGGTTTTTAAACACATCACCAAGGGAAAAATCTTGTTGACCTCCAGACTGAGAGACTATTTGGATGGCAACCCAAATTTTTAATCACAGGCTGCTCTGCCAAAGAATGCCCAGCCTGTTTCACACCTGAATGTCTTTTTTTCACCACTCTTGATGCTCACACACAAAAAAGGCTTTTTCTCGGAAAAGTCAGAAATAATTGATAACAAACAGCTTCAGATATGAATAGTTTTCACGGACTTTTATTTAAGAGTTTTCTTACATTAAACAAACTTCTGGATCTTTAATGACTTTGTACACCTGAAGACACAAACATTTTTCTCACCATATCACAAGAATAAACACATCCTTATTTCAGGCTCTTTTAAACCCACTCCTTCACTACAGCTTGGGATGCAACATCTGAATTAAAAGCATTGGTTCCTCTTATTTCAAAAATATCTTGAAATTTAAAAGAAAAATGCATAGAGAAAGTTCAGGTTTAATGCCTCTGAGAGCCCACAGGTGCTATTGATGCCCAGACAATGCCTTTTTCTTGATTAAGTGGTAAAAGCTGCATTAAGCACCTTCTCAGTGCCTGCAGCACTCACCAGGGCCATGGTGGTTTCTTTAATCCCAAGGCACAGCTCCTCGACTCCTTCCTGCTCTAATTAGACCATCACACCTGAAGGTGCCTCCTCAATCTTTGAACTACCATCCCTCCCCACCACCAGAGAAAAACAACACATTAATAGGTAAAAAAAGAAGTGACCACCTTGGATGGCACTTACAGAGCCGTGGATTATCACCTCAGGATTTAGTGCTGCTCTCCCAGCTGCAAAGTGGGCAGTGATAAATGCTGGGAGTGCTAATGGGAAAGGCACATGGATTTACCCTGCACAGGTCGGTGAAATTCCAATATTAAAGGCAAAACCCCCAATCCTGCTGCCATCTAAGTCAAGTTGATTGGCTGCCTACAAGGGATGCAGGTTCAATGGGAGAACTTCTCCACTCAAAGCATTTGATAACACCAACTTTTGGATTGGATCATAGAATCACAGAATGTGCTGGAAGGGAACTTAGAGATCATTTAGTTCCACACACCTTCCACTATCCCAGGTTTCTCCAAACCCCTTCCAACCTGACTTTGGACACTTGATCACCAACGGAGTGACCATCACTTCACCTGTACACTCCACATTCGTCTAGAGATCTCCTAGGAACAGGATGCTCTGTCCTGGAAATACATCTGGATGCAGCTGAAAATATAGCCTAGAAACAGCTGAAAAATCAGCTGTGTGTTTCAGGCATTTGTTCTGACCTAATTATTCCTAAATAAGCCTAGAGGGGGTTGGGGTGTTTCCTCCCTCGCTTCTCTCCAGGTAAAACCATCAGCTGCATTTCTAACCCAGTGATTTCAATAACTGTCCTCAAAACATTAGTAACAGATCAACTGAGGGATGGGATGAGCAAGTGTCTGAGTATTCTCTGACTTTTTTTATAAGCCGAGATTTTGAATGACAAATCACTGATTGCTGGAGACCACTGGGGTCAGTGCACAGATGCGTCCATCTGCAAGGGACATCCCTTGGCACAGCAAGTGCTGAGGATTTAAGGAAAGGATGCAGCCAGAAACACCCAGTCAGGTATTTACCAGTGGGCAGAACTCCTCACCTAACACACCAGATCCCAGGGGGATGCCAGTGAAGCTTTCTTTCATTCAGGAACAAAACTGCTTCTTAATATTTAAATGACTTTCCTTGTTCTTACTCTAAAATAGCTCCTGTTAACGCTCAGCTTTTATCAGGAGCTGTACCACTCCCTAAAGATTCCATGTGAGGCCACCCCAGGCTTGGTACCATCTTTGGGTTTTTTAATCAAGATCAAATCTCTCACTTCATCCCAAAAGTCACAGTTCAAGAAGCCACAAAACTAATCAGCTTCTGCTCTTGATTCATTTCCAGTTATTGCTTGTAAAAGCACCTTGTTAACCAAGGAGCTGCCCTGGCTCAGGAGCCCGCAGGACTGGCCATGGCACAGTGACACAAAGGGCATCTCCTTCCCTCAAAAGCATCAGGAAACAAAGATTTCTTCATAGCCATCATAATAAATTCTTCACCTGGCCAGGTTTTACAGTTGTATTTTATAGGGGAGGAAAAAAAGGTGGAAGGGAGGAGAGCAGATGGTGACTGCATCCTGACTTCAGAGGGGAAAGGGGAAAGAAACTGATTATCAAAACCAAGCTGGTCTAAGAAGCGGTACAAAATATCATCCCATTTCAACATGACTGGAAGACACTGTGATAACTGCAACAAAGAAAATAAACAAATAAACAAGAAAATAAGGAGGAAGGTGACAAAACAGAATTCAGGATTTATGCATACGAAAAGTGAGACTTTTAAATCCATCCACTGAATGGGAAGGTCCCTGCTGCCTCTGCAAATGGGGGAGAAACACAGCTCTGGAACACAGGAAGTTCCCAAATCTGTGGTGCATTTGCAGAGGAAGAGAAATAAAGTAGTTATGTGATTTGCTTCTACATACTGAGTAAAAACCAAATACTATGACTTAGCCTAAAGGAGATGTGCAGTGGAGGGGTTTTTTTTAAATGTGTTTTAAAGGAAAAATTAAATGACCTGAGCAACTACAGAGTTGTCAGCTTGGCATCAACCCCCAGTAGGATAATTAAATAGCTATTATAGAAATCAATTAATAAAGAATTAAACTAATGCAATTCATCCATGAATCCATGCTGACTAAAGTAACAGCCCCTGATATATTAACAGGACCCCTTCCATAAAAATTTCTTAAATACCAGTAAGGGGAAGTGTTGACAAAATTACTTCAGACTTCCACAGGGCACTTCCCTTGGCATGAGGTGGCACCTCCTCAATTCACCAGCTGCTCCAGCCACCCAGGGGCAGGGACCATTCCCACATTTCCTTCGTGGGGAAGACATCCTCTCCCTCTCCAACATTCAGCAATTACAGCCTTTCAGTCCTGCTTTGGGATCACTGGCACGAAACATTCCCTCAGTAGAGCTAACAAGGCACACACATGAGGAGCCAAAGAGGAGGTGCAGCTCCTTAATCCCCCAGTTTGCTGGTGCAAAGATAAACCAGCACATCCGAAGCATGAGAGTATTTAATGGACATGGAAAAGTGAGGGAAGCAAGAGTCAGTCTGCAACGGAAGCAGGCAGAGGATGTGGGACATGAGAAAGGAGGGAGCAAGAGGGAAAGTCAGGAGCTGGTTCTAGTGAAGAGACTGGGAGAGGTTAAATACTTGTCAAGGAAAGGAAAAAAGCCACAAACGTTTTGTTATGTAGGAGGCACTTTTGAATAGATTTTTTTTTTTTTCCCCAGACATTTTAACTTAACTACACAATGCTCTGGGGCATCTTAGATCCCCATTATTGCTCCACAGTGCTGCCCTTCTCCAGAGCTTCCCAGAGGTGGAGGGTCAGGAGGCTGTGCCTGCTGCTCCACCACAGCACAGGGCATCCCAAGGGACCTCAAGGGCTCCAGCTCTTAGAGGAGTCAAAAACCAATTCTGCTCTCTTCCATCTCCCTCATCACCAGCCAACCTTGGCAACTTAATTACAAATCTTTTCTCCCACAAAGAATAGCTGATACTCCCGATCTCATCTCAAATCTGGAGTAAACTCCATGGCATCTCTTTTATTTCCAAATGAATTTGCCTTATTAAAAAGTAATGAGCTATTAATTAACTTTGCACTCATACAAAGCTGTTTAATTCTCAATCCAATTAACAGCAATCTGCTGAAGGATTCTAATGATTATTTTAAATTTGCTAAGAGAAACATCTCTGAGCCTTTCATAATAAGATATTTATAGAATGGCTCGGGCTGGATCGTGCTCGCATTTTAATTCTATAACATTTTTATAATAATCCGACATCTCTCTACAACACCTCTGACAACACATCATTTAGATGCACAGGAAGGCTGAATAACTAAAGCTGCTTATTTAGAAGTTGTTCTGGAAGGATTATTTTGTTTTAGGCTTTCCCAATCCCAAAACAAGCATAGTGGGTTGTAACTCCTTGAGTAGTTTCTGCTCAGGGAAGTCTCACAGGGGTTTCACACAGGTGTTTGTTTTGCAGAGACTGCAGGAACCGAGTGTTTGCCACCTTTGCAAAGGGTCAGGAAGTCATCCCTGCCTGCACAAAGGAGCCCAGCTCAGCAGCCCCATGTGGGGCTTGGCTCGTTCTGTTGTGTGCAGTTACAACCACAACAACAGCGCTTACGCTGCGTGACCTTTGAGCCTAAATACGGGCTGGTCCTACACGGTTGGACAAGAAAAGCTTTATGTCCATATGATCTCGGGATCTGAAGGGTTTCCCCTCCCAGTACACAGACAGAACCCACACCTGTACAGCACAAACACTCAGTCACTCACCTTGCAGCATTTCTGACAGAAGATAAAGAATTTTGCAAAACCTGCCCTTTCAAGGACAGTTTTTCCCTCCACCGCTGCGGCAAAGGCATTGAACAGCTAGAAAGCTGCAGCTTTCTCACTGATATTATAAATTTTCCCTAAGGCAAGTGAGGAACACACTCAGTTCGACACACAGAGGAGCACTTGGGAAGATAAACCCCCCAGTTTCAAAAACCACAAATGAAAAAAACTTTAATATTTTTAAAGACCACAACTTTGTGTATGGTTTATAATAATTAATTGCCACTGCCTACCTGAGTAGAGAACTGCCAGAAAAGCTGCAATATTAAGTTCTGAGCAATTCTATGTCTATATATTCTATTCACAGGCCTCAGATACCCAATTTCAGTCAGGTGTTCAGAGCAGGAAATTTAAAAAGACAGTTCATAAATCACTTTTGCACATACCCATAGCACACACAGACCCCATCTAGTTTAGCTTAACACATATCCAAACCTGGAGTAATGTAACTTACCACGTGTTAGAACTGCTATGCTCATCTACAAACACAGCATCAGGAAAAATCAGTGGTAAAATTGTGTGCGGAAGGGGCACTGAAAATTGGTATAAAACACAGAGGGAATTAATTTTTTTAACAATATAATTCTTCTAATGGTAACACTTGTTCAGTGATAACTTTCTCATCCAGGTGAGGACCTTTCTGCTGTTCACCTCAGGCCTGCTATTTGGACTGAACCTGTTTCTGCAACCTTGTTGGATTTCCCCACTGCAGACACTCCTACCGGGGCATCCATGTGCAACATCTGTCCCTAAAAAAAGAGGTATCCATTGAGGAAACTGAGGCTAGGAAAGGACACAGCACTTCAGCCATAAACAGAAGTCTGAGAACAAAATAAATTTAAAAATTCTGGCACATCAATGAGTCCCAGTTAAAGTCAGCACTTCTCTTTGCATATCTGCACTGGCAAGAAGCAGGATCCTTCAGGAAAGAAAAATGAATTTTCCTTGATTTTATATATTAAGTAGTTCCCAAAACAGCTGCCTGTGTTTGCAAGTGAGAGATTTGGAGACATCCACAACAGCAAACACTGATTTTTGTGTTGTGTGATCCTCTAGACACTTCTAATTCACTCATGGCATCACGCAGGACAACTGAACAACGTGGAGCAAGGACTGTTCATATTCCTGATTGATGAACATCCTCTGTAGGTGTAGTTTTCCCTCTCTCAGAGGCAGTTTGTTCATTTACATGCTCCACAGCCTCCTGCTTTGGAGGGGACACACGTTTGATGATTTACTCTCTGCCTTTGATTGAGGCTGAGGGCATTGCACATTATTTTATTATCTAGTACATGAGCACATGGGGTGCTTTAACTGCTGCATCCATACTCTTATTTTACAAATCAATGCTGTGCCTCGCTCTGAATTAGAAAAGCTATCTGAAGCTATTGATCTGTTCATATTTCTTTTTTTATTGATCATGTCATCTACGGCCCCATCAAGTCTCCTGTGGCAGAGAGTACCTTCACACTGTGCAATTTGCCATGCTCAGTGCAGTGACATCCGCCACTAACTTGCCCCAAAGTAATAAAAGTTAAACTTCTTGACTATTTTGTACATTACCCTCAGGACACACATTCTCTCACACACAAATTATTTTTACTGTGGCATCTGCCTGTTTAGACTGGGGACATCTCGTCAACTGCAGCGATTTGTCCAGTCTCACAGGATGGCCAGTGAACTCTCTCCCAAACACAGCAGCCCAAAAGAGGAGCTGGTTTGCAAAGTTCAGGAGCCAAATGACAACACACAAAAGTGCTTTATGCTTTTATGAAGCACAGAGAGAACTTTAAGAACCATTTATGCAACTTGTTTAACCTTAATTTGAAAATAACCTCTGCTGAACTCCTAAGCTACTTGCAGCGAGTTAAACAACAAAACCACAAATCTAGCTTCCCTTCTTGCTCCTTCCCATAAAAGGAAGTTGCTTCCACAAATTATTTTCCTCAAATTCTGTTGTGTGGAAGGTTTTTACTACAGAAACAACACAGCAGTAACTAAGTAGGTTTTTGGTGTATTAAGGAATCAACACTTGTCACCTGACATCTGTGCCCTTACACATCCTTTGCATCAGAGGGGAAACAACTGTGTCCTGTGATAAAATCCAGCTTGAGCACCAGTTCTCAGACCCCAGGCAGTGAAAATGGATTATTCTTTACAAGAATATATAATTTTAATGCATTCTTTCTTCCTTGGTGGAATTTAGCTGTGCCTTGACTGCACAGAGGTGCTGGGAGTGGGGTTCCTTCACAGAGATCCAGGTCCCTTCCACAGCTCTGGCAGCACAGCAGGGCAAGGTTTGAGCTGACGTTCTGCAGCTCCACAGAGGAGTGAACAAATGTGTCCTGAACTGGGCTGTGCCATACACAATATTTATGACCCAAAATGTCCTGCAGCTCAGTCAAAGCTACTCATTGGACCAGTCTGCAGAGAGCCTGCCAACAGCCAGGCTATTCCTAAAAACATCCAAGTTCTACCACAGGCAGGAGTTCCAGACAAATTGAAAGAGGGAGAAATAGGGAAGCCCCCAAAAGAGAACACCAGGGGAAGCACCACACATAGAGAAAAATGATCCTTGAGTAACCCATTTGATGAATATTACTCACTTTACACAGAACTTACATATTCAAGCCCACTCATACTGAAGTCAAGTAGGCTGATCTTAAGAGCTGAACTACCTTAACATTGAGCTCAGGGTCTAAACACAGCTGTAGATTGTAGGAAATGATCTCTGAATAGCAGCACAATGTAGATCCAAGGGGTTTAGGCTAGAAAGTTTGCCATAGAAGCCTCACACCCCCTTCCCATTTTCAAACCACAGAAATTTCTACATTACACAATCTCAAATGATTGATTTATATAAACTTAGCCCATTATATAAGCAGAAAAGATAGTAAAACATCAACAGCTAAGGTTTTGTACAGCACAGACAAGAATTTTATTAAATTCAAGACGGCACCAAACAGGATAAGTTTCACATTTAACATTTTTATTTATCGCAATAAAAGGTTTACTAAATTGATGGTGTCATAATGTACTGAACATCATATGCCAGGAGGAACAGCTGCTAATGCTACCCAGCAACAATTTGGAGCAAGGACTGAAAAAACCAACACATCCAACAGAAATAACTAAATGCAAATACGTAGAATACTACTATTGATAGTCCCTTTTTTTTTCCCCCTGAGAGAATCACTAGAAAGCTGAAGTCTCTTAAAAAAGAGACAAATTTTTTTTGGTTGAACACAAAGTTCATGGAAGTGCAGGATCATTACAAATTAAATGATTACTGATGCATGAAATACAACATGGCTGGAATCAGGTAAACAAAGCAGTAAGACAGGAAAAATCTGTCACAGCCCAGGCACCTTGCACCTGGAACTTCGTGAGAACTTGGGGTTTTTTCAGTGCAAAATGCTGTCAGTCATAAAATGAGCAATCTGTTCTCCTCCAAACAAAGACAAACCCAAGGTCCAATTCGTGCAGTTTCAGCTTTTCCACGGTGGAAGATAATTCAAACCCAGCTCAGCAGCAGCGTGAATTCATATGTCTGAAACCCGAGGATGCCATCTGCAGCCCTGCATTTACATTTAACGTTAAATTGTGCTCCTGGCAATCTTCAGGCTCAGCCTACAGAGCCTCAGCCTCGTGCTCCAGCAGCTCTCCCAACATCCCCATGTTAACTCCTAAACTGAAGGGACATCTGCTCTTGAACACTCCAAAGAAAACTTGTCACCAAAATTAAAGCTGTGTGCACAATGTTTGATGTCCTAAGGTGTACAGCAGTGCTGAACAAGGACAAGGGCTCCCTACAAGCACCCACACTGGTGTCACCACAGCTTTTCCTGTCTTTTCCTGCAGTACAGGGCATGCACATGGAAAATTAGAAATGCCACTTTTGTTCGGAAGTCACGCAGCCACAGCTTCTCTCTTTTCCAGAGCCCAGGAGCCATCTGATGCTGCCTGCTGCAGGTGATATGGACCAAAGTGATGAAGTCAGCATTATTCTGGAGCATGATTATAAGCTGGGGAATGCACAGGTAATGCTGGGAACCTGCTGCCCACACAACTACCACTAAAACCACTCCAGCCTCAAAAATCATCTATCAACATCCATTACTACTGACTGTTTATAAAATAGTTCTTTTAATCTTGGATTTATCTGAAAGTCTCGAGCCTGCATAATTGATGTGCAAAACAGCTTGTTATAAATCTTCTCGCAAACAAGGACAACTACAAAGTCACTTTGTACAACTTTCAAAGTTGAGCAGCTCTAAAATGGGCAGAAACCCCATGACTGCAGCCCAGCATCCCATTATTCAGTACTGAGACGCTGTCCCAGTGCTATTACACAGTTCATACAGTGCATGGGTATTTCAGTGTCAATGTGGATCCGTCCATGCGATGTGTAACTGATTTTCCATAGTCAACTTTAAGTGCAATCAAACAATTTAAGGCCTCAATAGGTATTTTAACAGATGGAAAGGAATCCAAATGAGTAAAGGCATTTTGATATTTGCTACCACTTAGAGTTTTGAAGCTTTCAGCACACATATGTTTAATCAGAGAGAGTTGATTGGGATCACGGGTGAGTGATTATTTATCGACATGTGCACAGAGGGATGGAAACAGAATGGGATAATTGGTTCCTTGCCAGAGTAACTGGCAATCGTTATTGACCATTTTTTATTTTTGGCCATCAGCCCAAATATGATACTGCATGTGCCAGAGAAGCTTTACATTTGGAAAAAGTGAGACTACAGGAACAACTTCCTACATGTGATTAATCCTCCTAATTCAGGGCCAAGATACTCCCCCCAAACCTCACAGTTAGTCAGGGCCTCCATCTGCACATGTTACAGAACAGCTACACACACTCACTATTTTCAGCAATCCAAGCAGAAAAACAAGTTGGCATTTAAGAAAAACAAACCAGCAGCGCTTACTTGCCTTTTAGACCCTTGGTATGAAGCAGTGATCACCACCTTTCTCCCACAGCCCAATATTGAAACGAGGGAAGAGCAAATGTTTGCTCTCCTGAGAAGGGCAATATTCCAACAGATGAGAATTAGAACCACCAAATATTGACAGAGCGAGAGGATCTGCAATCAAAGCCGAGCAAGGTCCCTGTCCCTGCTGGGACTTGAATGGAGCCCCTTCCCCTCCTCAAAGGGAGCCATCTGTGGGTAATAATCCTGTCAGAGGTCTGCAAACAGAGACACCACACTCACAAGCAGAAAGATCACTTAAAAATGCTCAGACTCGTCTGGTCCAGCAAGGCTGGAAGGAGGAGATGGCTGTGGGTCAGCTCCAACAAGTGACCAGGAACTCTTCCACGTGTGGTCTTTGAAGCAGATCCTTGAGCACAGGAGCTGAGTCGTTAATGCACAAACCTTTGCATAAATTCAAAGGATGCTTTAATGTCTCCTCTCTACGCCTGAAGCCACAGGCAAAATCCAGCTGCTCATGTTTTATCTGTGAGCAGCAACAATAAAAGTCAGACATCAGAAAACCAGATTTTTTTTTTCTTTTTAAATTTAAAAATTCATCTCCTCCCCAAGCCTTTTCTTAGGCATCCTTCTTGCTATACTGGAAATTACCACACCTGAAAATACTTTGGTCCATATATGCAAATCACAATCTTCCCACAAACTTTTTTTTTAAACCCTACAATGTTCCTGTAATAATTAATAGCAGAGAAATTCAAACAATCACATTTATTTATGGGATTACTAATCAACTTTCCCAGCTTCACTGGAATTAACAGAACTCTCTTTAAGCCCCCCTCAGAAGCCCGTCACCTCTTGTGTATTAGACTGTGCACAAGTGCATGTGCACATGCTTGAACCGTTAGGGTTGCAAAATAGAGACAGAAAAAAATCTGCAGCATTAAGAGTCAAATACAAAAGTGCAGAGCAGACTGTTGGAATTACAGGCAGCTACATTATTTTGAGCTTTAAACCTTAGAGAAAGGGGGGGTAAGGAAGGGATAAAATCAACCTCAAGATCCAAAATTTGTTCATATAGATTCTTTTTTTTTGAGGTGGTAAAATATTTGCTGTATAGCTCTGTGGGAGCAATGGGGTTATTCCCATCTTTGCTCAGAATCACCAGCTTGTGTGGAAAGATTTCGTGCAGATTGATGTCCTTTAGCTCAAAGGAAAACTCCAAGAGCATCATTTGACTCAACCTCTGATTTAGGAAAAAATTCACAACTTAGCGCTTTCCCCCCAGCACAAAATACACGGGGCAGGGATGGGATGCACATGGAGCAGGGAAACCTGACACAAACCCCTGCCAAAGTTCACCTGGCTCCCAAAGCCAGCAGATGTTTCACAACAGCGCTTCTCTTCCTACCCAGTTCAGAAATATTTCTACACCCATTGGTAACTCTGACAATTTTCAGCCTGTGCTATTCCACAGCTCAGCACAGATGTGGAAGGAGATTTGGAAGAAGGTGCCTGGGGAAAGGAAAAAAAAGCAGTCAGCTCTACATGCAAGGCTTTATCTGTATGACAAAACAGTGCTAAGAAAAAGCAATTTAGCACCTGACACTAAACTTCCTTACTTTAATACCTCCAAGTTAAAAATCAATAGATTTTAATTGTTCACTCCAAAGTAATGTTTTGTTCTGAATTGAAGCAAAGGGTTTCCAAGCTTTCTGCTAAAGATAGCTCCTCAACAAGTGTTGGACTATCGATTCCAATTTTACTCATCAGTAAAATACTCAGCTTCAATTCCCACATCCTGTAATATAAAACTTGAAAGTTTCCCCAAAAAAGTAAGCAACGCTGCAAGAACACAGTGAGAACGGACACATTTTCTTCCTGTCTTCCCAACCCTGCTGAAAAAGAGGTAAATGACCTATTTTTACCCCACTTGCAGAGTGTCTGAGCTCAGCTACAGACATGACTGAAGCTGTTCCCTTGCTAGCCCTCCAACACGAACCAAAGTCTCTCTGCAGCCAGAGGAGCCTGCACAGCCTCAGCCATCAGCTCAGCCAGGAAGAGGAGCCTGCACATCCTCAGCAATCAGATCAGCCAGGAAAGACTCATCCTAAACAAGGAGCTCCTTCAGACCCAGGCAAGATGAGAGCTACACCAACCATGCCACTGAGCTCACGGTCACGTACAAGTCCAGATAAATGCCCTCGCCTTTCCTCACTAAAGCAGGGGGAGTTCCGGGCACAGGAGCTCTCTCACCCTGTTTAATGCACACTTTTAAAATACTCTTAAACCTGCTCCCAGGAATACTTGCAGTGCTTGCAGATCACACACTACTGCAGGCAGGCAGGGTAATATTTCAAAAATCATTAAATGTGACAAGATTGGTCCAAGCAGACCGACAGCAGCACCGTCAAACCTGTGATGGGAACTAGAGGTGCCAGTGGAGCCACACACGGAGCCACAGGAGCAAACCATCACAGCCCAGACTAACCAGGATGGTTTGGGCAGACAGCCCTTACCCACAGCAGGAATCTGCCTCCACTGAGAGCTCTCTCTGGTTCAGCTCTGTCAATGAAAGAAAAAAAAAAAAAAAAAAACCAACCTCTTTCTCCTACAAAGACTGCTATGCTATATTAAGATGTGATCAAATGTAAAAATAAGTTTAAAAGAGAGTGCTGGCAGAAAAAGGATTTTGGAGGTGTCAAACATGCAGCACTACAGTTGCTAGCACCACTCCTTATAAATGTGTTTAGTGAGTTACACCACAAACAGCCCCAACCCATTCAACACCACAGGAGACAAAACTGACTTGGTTTTTTTCAACTTACAGAATTTAAAACACACTTTAAGCTTGCTTCTAAGCTAAGTTTAGTCCCAGTATCCAAGCCTCCAGGACAGCAGGGATACCTCCACACTTTAATGAGACCAAGCACTAGAAGCATTTTCAGCTCTCCAAAAGAACCAAATAAATTGTTCAAGAAGCCTTAAAAAACAAAAACAAAAAGCCTCAGCTTCTAGCAAAAAACCATCCTACATAAGGTCAGCGTTCCACAAAAATGAAAAAATCTCTCCTCTTGTATATTGCCTCAACAAAAGAATTAGTATGTTTTTCCTTAAATGAAAATATAACAGCTACTGACACACTGATTATTAGCTTTCTGTACCAAGTGGACAGCACTGAGACAGCAAATCGGGATGAACACCAATTTATTCAGCAAAGCCAAATATTGGAGGAAGCACACACTGAAATTTAATCAAGCAAGAATCACCTGGGAAACCCTGCCCTGTGCATCAGCTACCTCCAAACAAACCCTAAGATATACATATATGTGTAAAATACACGCACACAGGAATGTGAGAGTACAAACAGGTTTTGTGTTAGGGTTGATCTGCGCGGAGAGAATTGAAACAGACACACAGACACGAGTATTACACGACAGACATGGGTGTCCTGGTACAAACCCAGCAAAAGGCAACGATAATGAAGGGATTGGATCACCTGACACACAAGGAGAGGCTGGGAAAGCTCAGCCTCAGGAAGGTTCGTGTGGATCTTATCTGTGTCTATGGGAAGGAATAAAGGAGGTTGGCCAGACAAGCTGTGGCTGCCCCTGGATCCCTGGAAGTGTCCAAGGCCAGGTTGGACGGGGCTTGGAGCACCCTGGGATAGTGGAAGGCGTCCCTGCCCATGGCAGGGGGTGGAACAAGGTCTTTAAGGTCCCTTCCAACTCAAATCATTCCATGATTCTGTGATCTCTTCCTACAAGAAAGAACTGGCACCACTCAGTGTTCATGAGATTTTTGGAAGGTGAAAAAGCAGTAGCTCCACTGATTTCATTCAACACATGTTCACAGATGGTAGCCGAGATCTAAACAAAGCTTTGTGAGAAGTTACCATTTGATACTATTGAGAAATAGGAGCCAGCCTGGAAACACACTGCCCTCATGTCACCTTTCATCAGGAGACATTCAAATATTTCACAAGTGCTCATTAAGCACCCCCAAACTCCTGAGAGATAGAAGAGAAACAAGGATGCTACTCACTGTAGACTTAAGTGAGACATGGAAAAAATTAACTTGCCCAAGGTTATAAAACGAGATGGGGATAGAGTTTGGAACAGGGAACCTGAGCCTCCAAATCCCTGATCTAAGCATAGGACCAAAGATTCCTCTGCTCCCTGACAGAGCATCCCACACTGCAGAAATTCCTGTGAGCATGAAAAGTGCTGTGAAGGGAGCACGCTTCTCTCACAAACTGCGTGGTTTCAGTACGACATTCAATGGGCTGCTTTGGCACCAAGGAGAGCTAAAGTCAGCTAAAAAGGGCAAGATTTCATCCTCGCCTGCGAGACCACCAAATACAAGTGTGGTGAGTCAGAGTACTTTGATTTTCCTGGAGAAACAGGAGCAGACAGAGCTGCAATATCCTTAAGTCTGAAAGAATTAATTAGCAGTGAAGCATCATAAGGGACTGGGGGAGGGGAACCTTGATTCCTGTTCATCTTTAAATACATTTTCTTTAAATCATTTCCTTGTGCAATTACACATATATTACAGATAATGCTCTTCTACTCAATTTGCCTTGCTGTAAAAACAGCAACATAAACATTTTCCTCCTCCCTAATATCTTTGGAATCAAAGTTATCATCTGATGAGAGGTATCCAGGGGAACAGTATTCAATACAACTAATAATTTTTCATTGGTATTTACTTCCTCTTTAAAATATTAAAGGGCAAGGAAGGGAGTAGAAAGAGCCAAGGTCAATTTGTACATAAATATTTGGCTTGGAGATGCAGTTTCTGCTTCCCTTACTTGCTATTTCATTACAGTGTCCTATGGACATGTACTGCCAGGAAACTGCAGTTTAGGTTTCCAGGCTTCTGTTTTGTATTGAGTTCCCATAAAAGAAAAGTTCCAAGTTCCATCTATTTCTGAACAATTAACCAAGGTCCCATTCTGACAGACAGGCTAAGTGACAGTAAAAAAACAAATTTCTTAATCCCACCATGCTTCTCCCAAATTTTTGCCACTTGCCACAAGCTTCTCCCAACAACATTGAATCATGGAATTGTTTAGGCTGGGAAATACCTCCAAAATCATTGAGTCTGAGAATTCACCCAGCACTAACCAAGTCAACTTTAACCCGTGTCCCCAAGTGCCACATCCGTACACCTTTTAAAACCCTCCAGGGACAGTGACACCACCACCGCCCTGGGCAGCTGTGCCAGTGTTTGACAACCCTTTCTGTAAAGAAATTTCCTTTAATCTCCAATCTAAACTTCCTCTGGCACAGCCTGAGGCCATTTCCTCTCCTCCTGTCCCTGTTCCCTGGGAGCAGAGCCCGACCCTCACCTGGCTGCCTCCTCCTGTCAGGGAGTTGTGCAGAGCCACAGGGTCCCCCCTGAGCCTCCTTTTCTCCAGGCTGAGCCCCTTTCCCAGCTCCCTTTCCATCCCTGGACACGCTCCAGCCCCTCAATGTCTTTGTCACGAGGGGCCCAGAGCTGTCCCCGGGATTCGAGGTGGGGTCTCACCAGTGCCCAGCGCAGGGGGACAATCACTGCCCTGGCTGCTGGATTGCTTTGAGATTTCGAGATCCCTGGTGTGCATTCTCAACAGAATTCTCTAACAGGCATCAACCTCTGGCAGGCTTGAGGTGATGCACTCATGGCTGGTTGGGATGAGCCCAAGGAGGGAAAAAACAAAGTCCATGAGCTGCTGGCAGCCCAGCAACACAAGGAGATCCCCTTCAGCAGGGCTTCCCTCCCTGCAGCTTGGCTTGAACCACCACTCCCCTGTCTTCCCTCCATCAAATGTGTATGAAAGTCAAACTTGCAAGACTAAAGACTAAGAAAAATCTGCTAAAGCATTTTTAACTGCTGGTATTTTTTACCTTTTTGCTTCTCTGAATAGAGTTGTTACAGTAGAAAATCTAGAGGTTCCTTTAACTCCAGTGACCCTGGCAGCCTCAAAACAGGAACTGATCTGCAGATTTACTGGGCACACACCATGAGCACACAGACAAACACCTGCTGCTGTGCCACTATAAATTCCTAGAGTATCATTTAACATAGATGGGCATTGCAGGAGCACAGCAGGAATGAACGGCCACTAAATGCCTTACAAAAGGAGAGAGCAGTCAGCAAAACGGATTGGAAACCTGAGGGCGTGAAGAAAAGGGAAAAAGTTTTGAAGAAACTCATTATAATTTGTTCTCTTTAGCACTACAATAATATAAATGCTGAGACCAATAGCAAAAAAATAGGATTGAAGCTGGTTTTCAGAAGACATTAATTCCCTCAAGGTGACTGATAAATAACAGTGTTTTCTCTCCTCCTTTTTTCTTTAATGGGATTCAAATGATTCAATTTAATTGCAACAGCACCCTTTTCCCCACCCAGCTTTCTACTACTCCAGTCAAAGTGAGCAAAGCACAGGGCGACCTTAATTGTGTAGACGATGCTCATTTTGATTCAAACAAGAAGCACGAGTGTACCACGTAACAAACACTAATTTAAACAAAAAGCCTCAAATCCCAACTCATTGCAGTCCAACTGTCTCCTTGCAAGTCTAAACCACAGTAAAATCCCTGGCAGCCCTTCACGAGCACCTCACAGAGGAGCTGCCTGCGCAGCTCCATGGACATGTAGTACCAACAAACTACAGGTTAAGTTTCCAGGCTTCTGTTCTGCCCTGAATTCTCATGAAAGAAAAACAACAAGTGCCATCCAGTTCTGAACAATTAACCGAGTCACCATCCTGACAGAGCCAGAGCCTGAGAAGTGACGGATTTGTCTTCCTGCGTGAATTAGACGCCAGTAAAATCTAAATCTGTGAAAGCAAAAAGCAAATCTATTAATTCCAACACACTTCCCTTAAACTTTTGCGGCTTGTCATGAGCTTCTTTCACAACACAGAATCGTACAATTGTTTAGATTGGAAAAGCACTTTACTCTGCCCAAATACCCAAATTTCTGTTCACATCCCTGCTTTATCAGTTCTGGGGTAATGATATAAAAGGAAGATGAGGGTGTTGCTGAGTTACACACAGAGCAGCTCCTGATTGCAAAGCAGCAGCAAAACCCCCACAGTAC
Organism: Eulacestoma nigropectus; assembly: GCA_013397775.1. Classification (NCBI taxonomy): domain Eukaryota; kingdom Metazoa; phylum Chordata; class Aves; order Passeriformes; genus Eulacestoma; species Eulacestoma nigropectus. The sequence goes on from VZTE01004705.1 coordinate 5,440,887, forward strand.
ATTCAGGAAGCCAAAAAGAGAAGCCCACAAATTCCTGAGCATCTCAGGTGATGGGCTCCCCTGCCACAAAGGGACACTAAGAGTAATATTAACACCAATAAATAACCAAGCTTTCTCAAGGGTATTAGTTGCACTGGTAGAAGGTTATCCACAAAACCTTGTGCCAATCCTCTTGCAGGTTTGACTGCAAAAAAAAAAATCACCTGATCACACACTTCTGCCACAGGGCCTTCTATTGCTTATGCAAAAGACAAATGGCCCTGACTGGAGGAGCAGCTACTCAATATTTTGTTTTATTCTTACTGTTAGCTCCGTGGGCCCATGCATTATTTACTGCACACTATGCAAACTGAGCGCCACGGAGAGAATTATTAATTTCTTCTAAGGTTTCTCTGGAGCTATAGAATTTCTGGGCCTTCACCAGCATTCAGACTCACTCACCACCCCACCTCAGAGCTGTGTGTTCAACTCTGCCCTTTTGGGCACTCAAAGACTGAGGATGAACCCACGTTAACACCATATTCCCCATTTGCAGCTCGGGGATTTTCAGGGTGCTCAGGATTCTGCATTGACCCCACACCCAGCAAACACAGCAGCACCGATTGCAGCTGTGACATCAAAAGCCCTTTTGGGGGCCTCAGCTCAGCCCTACCGGGGTAAGAGCTGATGCTGCCCTGCCACAGCTCCCCAGCAAATCACCCACAAGCACTCGGGAATTCTGATACAGAAATAAGACATCACATGCTTAACACTCCTCCTCTCTCTGACTGGTACATTATGTGCTTCTTCAGCACCTACAAATCATATTCTGCACTTATAATTGGGTTTTGTTGTTTTGTTTGGGCTGCTTTTCTGTTTGCTCGGGGGCTTTGTCTGAGGTTTTTTGTGGGGTTTTTTGTTTGTTTGTGGTGTGCTCAGCTGGTTGGGCTTTTTAATCCCACACTATTTTCCCCCAGGTTAGATAAGGTCTGAATGCAGATTTGGGGGTGAGGGGGATTTGGAGGTGCAGATGATGCAATCTTGCCTTCACCATGATGCTGTTGATATTTAACAGATAGGCAACAGAAAATCAGATTAATTAAAAAACAGCAGAGAAGCCATTAGTATGTGTTATCACTTACACTAAATACAGCATCATTTTTTCTTTCTTACTGTACCTCCTCTTCTTTTCCCTCTTCAGCAGCATTATAAGAAAGTCAGAAATTTAGAGGGGAAAAAAGCCAGCAGTGGATCATTATTCCATTTGTTTTCTTACAGAGTGCAACATTTTCACCCTTTAAAAAAAAATAGTCAATTATTTTTTCCTGTCTAAATTAAAGTGACTCAGACAACAGAGTTTCCACCATTTCCTCTGAGACACAATTCCACAGCCTCATGGATCTGCAGTAAGACTTCCTCAATGCCCAAAGTAATTCTGTTCTTGTTTTTCTCTCATTCTATTCCTTTCATCAAATATTTCTCCTTCATTCCCCTTCCTTCCCTCTGAGGTACTCTCCCCTTCATAGCTCCATTCTCAGTCACAGACCCAGAAATTAAATCTATTTAGATACTGTAAATCTTTGTTCAAAAGAGGAGAAACTGCTGTCACTTGTGTGTACTCTCAATGTGATAATTCATCACTCCTGGAAGTAGGATGATGTTCAGGAGGAATATTCCGGGCAGAAAAAACATCCTGACATATACTTTTTAAAATACAAACACAGCAGGTAGCATATTCTGCCCTTAGTGCAGTTGCTGCTTTTCAAACCCGTGTTCAGTTTGATGCAAATATGCCATCAATTGTCAGACAGCCCCCTCAAAAACCTCAGCATTAATCACTGCCAGATTTCTCTCATCCACTCAAAAATCCCTGTGTGTACACCTTCACTCTGGATCTGCATTGCAATACTACTCAAGATCGGTGCTAAATTTCTGCTTGAGATTCTCAACTCTGACTTTTGTTAAAGAACTGGAAGTCTGTAAGTTTGCCATCAATAAAGGAACTACTTCTAAATTTTCTCCTCAACTTCAGTGGAAATTGTATCTGAAGTCTGAATCTGATGAGGGATCCTTCTGCCATCCCCTACATGAGGAATAACTCTATGGGTAACCCAAACCGGATAATCCAAACCCTCTGCTGCATTCTCTCCAGCAATTTTAGCGTGAATTACACTTGGCAAGCAGGATGACACAAGTTTGGGGTTCATGTATTGGTAATGCTGCTGTCGTTTCAGGTTTTAAATACCTGCAAGCCACCCTGAAGTCAGTAACCACTGGGAATTATGCTAAAGGACACAAGGAAATTTAGCATTTCTTTCACCAAAATACTCACTTATTGAACATTCTGTTAGCAGTAGCAGCTCATCAGCATGGAAGAAAAGCCTCTTAAACCCAAACAAACAAACCACCAAAAAAACTCGCACCAAAAATCACACCACAAGCCAGGAGAGATTCAATATAGAAAACTGCCACGTGACCTTCAAAACGTAACATTCCTTCCCAGCCATTATCAGAAGTATTTTTGTATTATTACTAGAAAATCAAAGTGCAAGAGTGAAGCAGATGCCCAGCACGTTATACTCCGTATGTTAATTTTTTTACAATAAATATGCACAGAAATATTAATAAACACACTATAGAATGTGAAAATCTTTGGCATGTAGAAAAGTTTTATTATAAAAATGCAAAGTTGAGTGTTTACTTTAAAAGGGTTATTTTTGCTTGGTAAGTTCATTTAAGGACAATTAATTATACTTTCTTATTTTTGCAGGCTCTGGCCTTGGCAGTCTCCAGGGTTATCCCTGTGCCAACAGAGACACTGTGTTTATTTCCAAGCTTTCCACTTCTCTGATCATTCCTACCACGTGCTGATAGCTGTTAGTACATACACCATCTCCCATGTTTTAATCATAAAAATATTTACTGTTTGCGTAGGAAACCCTATCGCCAACAAAAAATTTATTCAGGAAGCTGGGGAAATGTTTTGACCAACATTTGCATAGCAAAAATTCCTTTTAAAACAAGATTTTTTTTTTTTTTTGGAAACCTATTACTTTTTACTAGATCATATGGATTTATTTTCCCTGATTCATGCTGGAGTGTTTGAACCTCAAGAACCACGGGGAAGCGCTCGGTTCAGAGCGGCTCTTTTTCAACAAAACGATTCTTCAGATCATATTTGGGGGAAACTTTTCAAGCTGGCCTAGATTTAATTTATACAAATGAATAAATTTCCACCTCCTAAAATGAAATAGTGGGTGCAAATCAAGCAGGCAGCATCCCTGGCAAGTACTAAACGCACGTGTTTGTGCACAGGAGTGCCAGGGAATAAGTGGGATGCTGGCGGCAATCCAGCCCTCGCTCTCTTTACCTGCCTTGCCAGGCAGGACAGCAGCAGCGGCCTCAGGGCACCTTCCAGAGAGGGGATGAGTCAGTGCTGGCAGAGCAGCCAGACCACGGGGGCACAGAGAGCTGCAAGCCACCCATCTGAAAGTCAAATTCCTCAGACGATCGCACCCTGTGCCGTCAGAGCTACACAAAAAGTCTGCCTCAACAGTGAAGGGCTCAAACAATTCTTTGAAGGGAAGGAGCAAAGATGAGCAACCGGCTTTAGGTGGGTGATGGCTTCTGGATGTTTAATTAGGTTTGGCTGTTGCACAAGTTGAGGCACATTTGGGCTGCCTGGCACAGGCTGTAACCCAGGCCCAGTGATGCACTGAGGTACCCAGAATATCCTGATCAGCTACTCTGATACGGCAGCAGTGTTCTTCAGAGTGCAAATCTATCAGGCTTTTCCTTTCACATGTTTATTCCTTTCTATTACTGAAATAAACATTGTGCAACCGTCGTGTGAACGCATCAGGAGAGCTATGAAATACCAGCGGAGCTGGAGGAACAACAGGGAGAAGTGCTGCTGGCATGGTTAAGGCTCTTACAATATTAGCAACGAGCAAATATAGCAGATAAATATACACTTTTCTAAGCAAACCTAGAATGGGCTGCTGGGAAATTCGAAATACTCATATCAGTCTGGTTTTTGAAGAGATGCTCAATCACTGTGAAATTAAAGACAAGAGCTAGGTGCTGTATCCCAGCTTTCAGCCTAAGGAGCGGAATTTGCAGCCATGAGCTATCTCACAATGACTCTGGTGGACATTCAGCTTAAAGAAAGGGAGATTCTATCAGCGCCAGCCACCCTCCCAGCCTGACAGCATCCAACAGCAACCCACTTCAGAGCATTATTTTGTCTGTTTCCTCACTGTTTCTATTCCAGCAAAGTCCCCTTTCCTATCTCTCTTCATACCTGCTGTCTTCCTCCTGCTGTAAATTTACCATATTCTCCTTCCCATCACGATCTCCATCATTAAGCCCCACCCAAACACCAGGATCCTGTCAGCTGCCACCCTTCTTGCTTGACTGTGGCACTGCTCATGTTTCTGCTGCTGTTTCTGTTTCTCTCTTTCACAACTACAAAGAAAACCTTCTTCAGGGTATCAAAAAAAACCCCGGTGATTTGTGCCTCTAGAGCATTTAGCAGTTGGCTCCTCGAGTGTTTCAAAGTTACTACACAACAAAGTCATCCCTTCAGGTTTAATAAACAATGAAGAGGGGAAAGGGAGTTTCTATTAAAGAAGCTCATTAGGAGAGATGATTTGGGACCATTACAAACTGGCAATTGCCTCTCGAGTCCAGAATGAGAAGGTAACGAGCACTTCTGCTCAGCCACTTGACAAACACACGCAAGCTAAAGGCCAGAGAAAGCACAGAACAGACTTTCTAGACAGATTAAACAGCTCCACGTGCATGGAAAACACCAGAAATAGCTCATTAATGTTTATCTTGGTGCTTTTCTAAAGAACAAAGAACAAATTAGTAAAAACTCTTGATATCAACCCAAAGCAGTGGTGTGGAGTTACATGCACACAGCCTCTCTTGGCTTAGCCAGTTGGGGCTTTTTAAATCTACCTCTCAGCCACACACCTCTGCAGAAACACCAAAACCATGAAATATTTCCCTGAGAAATGACTGACTGTGGTAGAAGTACACTGCACTTTACAGCTTCAGCAACTGTTTCCATTAGAGCACCGAATTCCCACCTAGAAATGCAGAATGAGATTTGGGCTGCCAGCACATAAGTGGGTACATGTTGACAGCAAATCCCTTTTCTGGAGAAATGAACCATCAAGCTCAGCAGCTTCCCATCTTGCTGACAGAAGTGCTCTTCTGCTTATCCAGCAAATCCTGCTGCAGTTCCAGTAAATATGTCTGAAGGAAGAAAGGCCCATCTATAGAGCAGTCAGATTGCTTTAATTCCCCTCTTCCTCCCCTGCTTCGTGCCCTACTTCTACCAGTTGGTCACAATCACACATGCTTTTCACTCCTACAAATCAACACTCCTACAAATCATCATTATCTTCTTAAAAAAACAAAACCACGTGGCACCATTACCATCCCCAACTCCACACTTTCCATTAAAAAAAAAACCTGAAAACCCACTTCACAAAGTTGTTATATTTGTCTCTTCAGGACCTTATTTTCCTCCCCTCTGCTATTGAGGGCTGACCTTTGAGTCAGTACTAAGCAAATGAAGATTCACAAGTGTTCAGATTAAGGAAACAGCAACAAACTCAGCAGTACTGACATCAAAAGCACAATATTCCAGTAATATCTCCAGCCCAGCATGAAGCCCCGTTTCTGCTCACACAGGTAAATGATACTTTCTTCAGATTCAAAGAGGGAAGGATTGATCCTCAATATAAAAATGGATAAACTCTGGATTAAGTGATAATACTCTTGATTTTGTTGTTCTTTACAGCACTGCAGAGGACAAGAGTGGAGCAGCCCTCCTTCACTCTACAACTGAATTCACAGCCAGGAGCTGCTTCCCAGTGATTCAACACAGTCACTACCAGGAACGAAGCTGAGATTGACAAGGATGTATGTGGGAAAAAAAAAGTGATAAACTCTGCTTCCTCTGTAAAGCCAGATCTGAAGCCATTTCAGCTAAGAACACACGAGATATGGGACACTTTGAGCGCTTCCAGCACAAAGGGAACAGCATGGCTGAACAAAGAGCTTTGCGTAACCGGAGGTTGCTCAGGCTGCAGCACTGATCTGTGCCCACACAACATCATCAGCTGTCAAACCCCACAGCCTTCCTGAGAGATGAACTCAAAAATATCAAGGAACAAGAGCCAGGTCCCATCCTCCCAAAATTCGTAAGCAGCTCAATCATTCTTCAACCACATGAGCTGCACCACTTCAAATGGCAGCAGAATTCACCAAGTCGGCTTGAATTCCCAAGGCTGCAGTCCCAGAGGGATTCAGCTGGAGAAAAGAAATCAAGCAACTGGCCTTGGATTGATTTACAAGCTCTAGTTAAAAGAAAACAAGAAAACCAGAGGAGACCAAGCACTAAGTAGGTTCTTTCTCCCTGGGGTTTCTTGTCCTGTTTTACCAGGTGGATACACTTCCCAGAATTACATCATCTTTAACTGGGGCACTGAACAACACCTTAACAGCCTTCTTTCTCCAGAGGTCCTTGTTTTCTTTAGCTGACTTATCAGCATTTTCCTCTGGAACATGCAATGTCCTGTCATCCAGTTTACAAAGTACTTGACATCTCTGAACCGCAGTGATGGATGGGATGTATTTACTGGATATTAGAAAACAAGCAGGACTGATTAAATGATGCATAGTCCGATTAAGACACTGTAATTGTCTCCTTTACCATGAAGATGTATGATCTTTAGGGCTCACAATAACGAACCCTTGCTTGTTATGTAATGAAAGATAGGACCAGGTTGTGAGAAGCCCTCACTGATGCCATCAACATTCACCACCTTTGTGTGCCTGTTCTTCTTCTCTGGCTTTGCCTGGAATGGCATCCAAAATTAAGAGATAGCACCAGGCCAGGAAGGTGGTAGGGTAAGAGGCAGGTAAGGATGTCTCAAAAAAAAGCAGAGACCATCTACATGAAGGTACATCCAAGTAGTACCATCCAGCACAAACAGGGAGAGCACCAGCTAAAGAAAAAAAAATAAGAATACTGGGAAATACGAGTGGATAAAAAAGTAACTCCAGGCCAAATACATTGGCTTAAATGAGCCAAGTAATGCTGCTCCATAAAACGTTCAAGAAATACCATAAGAGCCATATACCACCTTCCTATCAAGAATATGAACACGGCCAAGAAATGTGAACCCACAAGGCCTTCCTCAAGGAAGTGGAGCCCTCTGGTACTGAGGCAATGGGAGGCACAGGAGGTTTCCTGCACCACAGACGGAGACCTGGACTACAGCTTGCTCCTAGCAGCAGGTGACCCCTGTATGCTGCTGCTATTTAAAATACACATAAGGAAAGCCTCATCTATGAATGCACCTACGAGCATATTTTGGAAGCTCCGTTACATATTTAATCTGCGCCTTGCAAGGCACCGAGGAAACAGACTGAAGCAGTTTCCATAAAAAATTAAGGAATGTCTCTCTAAAAAGACAGAGGGCTTTATATAGCAGGGCACACACGCATCCTGCTGCTCGTCACCCAAACACTGTAAGAGTTTGTGGGGATGTCAACCAGGCTGCAGGATTTCTGTGGCAAGCAGAGAATTATTGCTCTCATCAGTGAGCAAACCCATGCATACACCAATCAGAATTTGGTAGGTGGATTTCAGACAACATCTGCTATTTTTATTTTTTTTTTAATTAAGGCCACGCTAAATCACTCTCAAATTTGCCCATTGCCAAAATATTTAAGCTCCAATACACACCTCTCCATTGTACATTCAGCACTTCCCATTCAAGCAAAAAACAATACCTGCCAATACACATCATGCACCTCACTTATAAAACCACAATGAAAATTACCAGAGGCATAAAACTACTATTATGATAAATAATGAGCTTAAAAAAACCCACACCATACACACAGAGAATCAGAGACACTGATCCTTCTGTGCTAAATGTTATTCAAGAGGATTGTCAGAGCAATGCTGAACAGATCAATTTATTTCCCTTTCTTCTCTCCACTTAACTGGATTTCATATACAAAAGTAATTGTTCCTATAAGAAACAACCCTTGTCCATGTCTTTCGAGGTTCAAAGCCTCAGACCTACATCTTTACTACTATTCGGGTTTCCATGGCAACAGATGATGGTGCCTTCTGAAAAAAATATACTTTAATATTCTACAGTAAGTGCCCCAGATCGTTCCCATAATATTAATGAAAACTAGAGCACGTGGGCCTGCACGCAGAGCATAACAGACTTTAAAAGTACAATTAAGCAAGAAAAGCGAGCTCAGGGACTTGCAGGAGGGTGGATGGTTAAAAAGGGCTCTGCGTTTGTAAAAGAGAAGGATTATCCCTCAGAGATTCACAAACGCCTTTATACACGCAGTGACCTTTCGTTGCCGCTGTCGGAAGACGCAGTTTCACAACATCACCTTCTTAGGATTAATTGTTTATGTATTAGAAAACAAATCGAGCCAGCCGGGGATAAAAATAAAGTGGAATTGTGGTGCTAACAGCTCCCCAGAGGGAGAGAAAAGTGATTATTGAGTTAAATGGCTGCATTGTTAACAATTGCCACACAGAGCAGCTCGCTCAGAAAGGCCCGTTTTTCACCGCCAATTTACTGACAGCAAAACCTGAGCAAATGAACTCCTACTAAATTAAAGCTTCCCCAAAAATTTCCTTGCAGTTTGCTCCCTTTTCATCTTCTCTCCTCCCTGGACAAACCCTGTGTAATGAACTCTCAGCTGCCGTAACTTTACGATGTGGCAGCAGCCTCTGGAAACAGCCAGCTCCACATCCAAGCGTTCGGGAGCTCTGCCAGCAAAACAAGGAGCAGGATAGGGGGAAAAATTAAAGCAAGCACTGACATCAGAATAAAAACAAGTGTTAAATAATCTGGTGTCCAGGTCAACAGCCCCCATGTAAACCCTCTGTCCTGCTTTCCCCCCGGATGCATTTTCACAGCTGCAAATGTCTTAAATCTCTGTATTTATCCCTCTGTTGTGTTAAAAATCCTCACAAAACAGACAGTAGTAAAGTGTGCAGCAATTGCAAGAGTACCCCACATGTGTCAGTGGGAGAAAAACTGCACGCGTACTTTTCAGGAGAAAAACTTCCCTGTAAGTAATGCTCCTTCAGCTCCAAAATCCTGAAAGAACTGGGCACCACTGTCATTACCTGGTGCTACTTCTGTGCCTTGCACAGAATAGTAAAGCATTTAAATTAGTAGCTGACCCTAGAGCCGACTAAAAGTTTAGAACCTCGAAAAGCATATGCTGAGTTACAAATAAATACAGAGACTGCAGGGAAGTGGAAGTAATTACTGGAGAGAAGAGTTATAAATAGAGCGATAGAGAAATTGCGTAAAGAAACGAGCGTTAGCCAGTTCCCTGAGTGTGAAACGAGGTATTCCAGGGAGAAGCCGTGAGCACTCTGCTGTCTCTTTGTAGTATTCCGAATTTTACGTTGGGGATAATACAAAGCAGCAGCAGCTGCGCAAATCGGGTAGGAACTGTGAATACATTTCGTCTTGACTTGTGCCTTTCCTATTTCCAGCGATCACTTAAAGAAAATAAATCAAAAAACCCCAGCCAACAACTTGCACAGTGATTTTTTGGAATGTTTAACAAAAGGCTGCTGTATAAACGCAGTGGGCTTTGAAAAATAATCGGAGACGGGAGGTATTTGCATCCTAAAAGTTATGGAGAGAGCACCACCTGATGGAAGATATGGAAAGACACCGACGGCATCAGCTGGAGCCGCTCCAAACTTCACTAAATTTTCAGGGGCAAAGTGCACCTGCAAAACTTTGGTTTTATACCATAAAAAGGAAAAATCCTCTATAGGGACACTGTCCAGACCGATGCACTTCACAGCAGATATTTAGTTTAAGTGTAGAAAACTTTCTTCTGACTTCAGTACCCCAAGCAGCTCAGAAAACACTAGTTATTAAAATCAGTGCCTCTTACTTTGGATGGTAGGAAGCACACTCAAATAGGAGAGAGAAGGGGATACTAATCATTGAAAAAACTCACAGTCACTATTTTCACTGAACTGATAATTAAAACAAAATATTTCATGGCTTTCCTAAAAATAATGGAAATAAGTTAAATTTTTGTGTGTTTAGTTTATATTACATTATCTCCCTCAAATACAAACTGTTTTCTGCCCCCTTAAAACTTTGCTATTTTCACAGCACACTCTTCTTTCCAAGCATCTGGCTAAATGATTCATCAAAAGCCCAGGATCTGATCTCAATTGATATGACAAGTGTCAAGAACACAAAAACAGTTGGAAGGGAGAGAAAAGGGGAGGGGGGGAATAAATAGCTCCACATATTGCTTACTCAAGGAAGCAGCTATTTAACTAGGTTAGATTTCCCAGCCTCCCTAATAAATCTGTGCTTTGTGCAGTTGCCTAGCAATGTAAACAAGATCCTGGTGGTGTCAAAGTGAGCCGGATTGATGACATCTCCTCCACCGAGGGTCTGCCCGGCCCTTCCACAGCCAGCCTTGTCTCTGAGCCCAGGCTGAACCCAAGGGCTCGGGGGAAGGTGCACACGGTACTCAGCATCTCCAACACGCCGCTAGTGCTGCTTTAAAGCGGCGAGACAGAGTCATTCGAGCTCTCGGTCTTACCTAACAAAAACCTCCTTGTGTTTGAGATGAACTCAACTTAGTTTCTTGCCTCCCGCGTGCCTAAATCACAAGCACTGAGATGTATCCCTATGCTAAGCAACATAACATGGGGAAATTTAACTCGTCTTAAATATACAGATAGTTTTAAAATACTTTTTTTTCCGGAGTCAAGACAGAAGAAAGCTGTAACTGTTTTTATTTCTTAGCATGAGCACGAACTGCAGTGAGAAAATTAACGTATTTCAAGATCCAAGAGAAAAACAAGACCAGCGTAGCTTTAGATTACCTACAAAATAGCACAGGAGGAGAAAGGCAGCTCTATAAGCACCTGTCATCTTCAAGTAATTCAAACTATGCCTAAAGGAACTCGTAGGAGTGGGAAAATAGCCGGCTACTATTACTGTACACATGCCAGGGAGCAAAGTACTCCTCAACATCAGCGATGGAGAAAGCGACAACTGGGAAGGAGCCGATCCGAGTGGCTGAGCCCCTCGAGAAAGTTCCTGGAGCTGTGACATGCAAGTGGTGAAACAGCTGCCACTAAACTTCCCAGAGCCCTTCACCTGACCGGAGGGGAAAGGCAGCGGCTCCCCCCGCGCTGCACATCCCGCAGGAGCCAACTCCTGCCTTGGGCTCGCAAACGCTCTTTGCCACCAAAAAAAGCCTCACACATCGTGAATCCCAGAATAAAGGCGATGCTTTCACCTCTTGCCACCCACAACTTTCGGAAGAGCGAGCCCCCCCGGGCCCCAGCCCCAGCGCTGCCCCCCTCCCGGCGGGACCCCGCGGAGCCCCGCACAGCCGGGCAGAGCCCGTCGCATCCCCGGCACCTTCGGAACCAGCGGGTATCGAGGCTGCTCGCTGCCGCTGGCCAGCGCCTTCCGAGGCGCCTCCATCCCCTGCCGCTCCCCGGATGGCACCGGCAGCTCCCTGCGAGGCCGCGGGGCTGGAGGCAGGGACGAGGCGAAGAGTTCGGGCTGCCGGGAGAGCCGCCCGCGGCGAGGGCACCCGGGGGATGGAGGAGCGGGGCACCGGCCGAGCGGGCATCACTCACCTGGGAAGACCTGTCCGTCCGCCCTGGGCAAGAGCTGCAGGAGAAAGACGATCGCGGCGGCGCCGGTCATCCTNTTCGGAACCAGCGGGTATCGAGGCCGCTCGCTGCCGCTGGCCAGCGCCTTCCGAGGCGCCTCCATCCCCTGCCGCTCCCCGGATGGCACCGGCAGCTCCCTGCGAGGCCGCGGGGCTGGAGGCAGGGACGAGGCGAAGAGTTCGGGCTGCCGGGAGAGCCGCCCGCGGCGAGGGCACCCGGGGGATGGAGGAGCGGGGCACCGGCCGAGCGG